>SJJU01000076.1:0-92497 GCA_012932125.1 Conopomorpha cramerella
TAACAATGTAAATTACAGCTAGTTCTAAAATAAAACTGTTATTACGAATGCTTCGAAACGATTGGACAGATTTAGAGGATATTTTGACTACATATGACTGTATGTATGTATGGTATTTAAGTCTACTTAGACACAATTAATTGTACCCAAAATGGTTACCAAAGTAACATCAGATGGGAAAATTATATTGCATAAAATATATGCAGTACATATATTGTCCTGAAGGAAGTGGCGGGAAACCGCAAGTTGTCAGATGACTGTGTTGTAATATTTGCTACAAGTTGACATTTATTTTTATACTTACTATAAACTCTTTTAATAACGAGCTTATTTCATAGCAGCAATATCTGACGTATATTTTTTTCCTTATTGTGTTGAGTGAAGGTTACATATCACACTTACGGTATTTATAGGTATATCAATTAAATATATTAAAATGAAATGAAACAAGGTACGAATCTAGAACATGAATCATCACGAAGTTCACTGCAAATTTGTTTTATTCAATTAATTATTTAGCACAGAAACAAAGTAAAATTTCTGTCCAAAAAAATTGTTCCGAAATGATCTCGAACAAAGCCAGTTGTTTTAGTGATGTCCTGTCTAGATATCTTTACGAAATTACTCGTTTATATGTAAAATTTAAAAACGTAGTTTAAAAACACCTATATTGTTTAGTGTACGTAGACAATTGTCTATGCGTAACTAATTTGTATATTCGCGCCAAATTACAGCTTACTAACACAAACGGTCTTGGCAGAAAACGTGAATTTAAAAAATACGACCTATACTACTATACTAAAAAGTAATAATTCCGGGACATGTATAAAACTTGAATAAAAACCTGTGAAAGTGATATTTACAAGACGACAAGTTAGTAATATTTTTTTTTAGGTAAATGTAATTTTACTATCTTTTATAACCTATTTAATAAAAAAATAATCCTTATTTCATCAACTTAGGTACCTCCATTTGAGCAATTACGTTATGCTTGTAATAAATAGGAGATACCGCACTTTTCTATGCAATTTTAAATTCTATTTATTTTTTTAGAATCTACCAATGTATGGAAAGTAATTGGGTACCTACTGTTTATTTCCATTTAGAATATTCAGAAATTGAGTGAATTTTCTATTTCACCGTATTTATCGTGATATGTTTTTTATTTCAATGAAGTCGCTAGTTTAAGGTAACTACTACAAGTTTTATTGTTAGTAAGAGGATTAAGGGCGATAGGTTGCCTATCAGGTATCACGTTGGGTTAAATACGCTTGAAGGTCTCTCTAGCTCACTTAATTTATTTTTATTTTTAAGGGGGTTAATATCTAGAATTGGAGAGGCCTATGTCCAGCAGTGGACAAGTATGGGCTGATGATGATGATGATGATGAATATCTAGAAATACTAACCTGGCCTCATCACCTCCGTGGCAGATGATGGCGATGCGCTCACCCTGCGCGGGCCGCGGGGCGAACACGCCCATGATGTTGAAGGGGAAACGCCTCTCCATGGGGTCCTCGTTACGCCTCTCCACCACACAGTTCATGCGGCCCCTGGACAAATATAGTCACATCATTAGCATGTAATTTATGTACTGATCAATTTTTTTTGACCTATATTGAAACATACCTGTTTCAAAATTGTATTTTTTCGAGTATCATTCTCAGTTTCTGCAATCCGCTATGTCAACAAGTGATATAGATCGGTACTTCGAAAAGTACTACATAGACTATACACAACTTCGACCAACTCTTCGAAAAATTGACATAATAATATAATGAATTAATATTTCCTCAGGCTTCGTATACATATTATGTAGCCTTCAAGTTCATTCTGCACTTTCATTAACCTTAGCTACCATCACCCTCTTATGAATAAATCGTAGACGTAGAATCCCGCCGCTAATTTCTATGAATAAAGAGACCACTTTGTTATTAAGCCGATATTAAAAGTCTGACAAACTGTGTGAATTATATTCTTAATTCATTATTTTAAATTGCACCAACAAGACCCGTATTCTGAAACAAGCACAACAAACAACACTGTGTCCTCCGAGCCTACTTTATTTATTTTACACAAACACGATAGAGCGAGACAAACGTTATTTGAGCAGAGATCTGTGGTTAAGGGGGGTTTCAGAATACGGGTCTGAGATGGCTTTTAGCCTGTTTTATATATTTATATTATTTTTACATTTCCTACGCGTAACCAAGCAGTAACGAAAATGTATCACCGTCTAAGTAAGCCCATATCTTAACCTTATGGATATCGATTTCATTTAAGCTGCTGCGGTAAGAAGTCGCGAAAGTTTTCGATAATCCTGGCTAGTGAATATGAACTCTGTTGGCTAGGCAAAAAAGCTTAATTTTAATAAACTACATTCAAATAAATACATTCGCAATCATGAACATAAATATTAACTTGCCTTTAGGTACATGAACTGCGTAGCAACTAAACTTGTAAAAGATACGAACGATGTTCCCCCGGCATTTTCTTGGAAAATGTCTTACTTATGATACGGAAATAACGCAAAAGGATGCTCTTAGCAAGAATACGAAGGATACAATTTACTCTCGTAATATTTTGTTTCATGATAAAATATACGCGTAGGTACAGAACATGTATAATTATTTAAATATGTGACACAAGTAATACGAACAAATGTCGACGACCTGCCAGATATTTGTGGGATGGCAAATCAATCATCGACGTGCTAATCGCAGTTTCAAGTTACATTCCTGCGGAACCGTATTGATACAAGAGCGCGGACAGGATTTCTCTGGAATGCGTGAAGATTCTCAGGGTGAAACGCAACCTCTTTCTTCAACTCTTATACTCCTCATTTATCAGGATGAAAGATACCATAAGGTAAAGATACAGATAAAGGCCTTACTAATAACTAGGTGTACTAAAGATATGTCAAGCTTAACTTGTCAGTTGTATGTGGAATACGGAATAACCAAATTCAGTAGACCTGCAAGACTTCGTATAAGTTACAGCGCGTTTAATGCTAAGGGAGGTCCTGCCAGAGATTGAGACCGCACTTTATGTACAGTTAATGCGCTTTTATAATTTACTTGAAATCAATTAGAATTTACTATAAATCACCAGTACGATTAGCATGTACGGGAAGCTTTATATAGAATAGTCAGCTGTTTCTTTTGTGTTCCTCACGTGTCGTGCGGGTCGCGCCAGCTAGAAAAACTCCCGCACTTATGGCGAAAGGGCACGCTTCTTCTCTGCATCTACACTAGTCTGTGCTATTGACGGGTATTATCTGGAGCAACTCTAGTTATTACACGCAGAGTTCATAAACTCCTTTTACTTACTTCTGGCTGTTGGCGAGGAAAGCTCCGGCTAGCTCGTCCAAGTCGAACTGCACGGGCAGCTTCAGCATGGGCCGCAGGGCTTCCAGATCATCATCGTCTTCCGATGAGCTGTCAGATTCTGAGCTCTCGTCGCTGTCAGACGCTGCGTCCTTCTTTGGGGTGTCGTCAATCTTCTGTAATGATAAGAAGGACATATTTAAGTAATTTGGTTGGTACATTTTAGTTAGGTAAATCACTGAGAATAACCCTATATTTTGCGTGTTATTTTTATTTGTATTTCTTTTATAGTTTTGTTGTGTTAGTTCTTAAGTTAGTAAATAAATTTATAAACATACAAACATTATCAACAATCACACTGTTACTTAAACAAACGTGTATTGGAACTGGTTTGTCCGTATTTGACATGACAATTTAAGATGAGCTTGTTGTATCTTCGGAAACGGTAATCCGCCGTTATTAGTAAGTAAGGCCATATCAGAAAATATGTTTTATTCATAGTGTTGCAAGAGATACCAGATTTTTTTAATTAAATTACTTTTAGGTATATCGCCAGGTTCTTTGATGCGCAACGATGCGAAACATTTGAATATCATTAAGTGTTTATCTAGGCTTTTAGTGTTGCACCATGCAGTATTCCGTAGTTTAGGCAAAAAAATGTAGAAAAAATTACGTATGAATATACGTACAATATGTGCAAAACCTTGTGCAAATTTTGTTTTTCTGATTAGCCTCATGTTAGTAAAACCAGTTGATTTTCAAATTTATTGTATGTAGCTTGTTAAATTACATCTCATTTTAAAGCTTAATCAGAAAAACAACATTTTTAGATCATCCCCCTCACACGGGGTGAGGGGTGCGCTCCGCCCTAAGGTGATTTTTGTCGATGAAATTTGATGTAGGTACATCACGTAGATACAATATCAAAAGTCGGTACCCTAACATATTATATAATACATCAACTGAATTATTGATTTATTCATAGTCATTATGAAACAAGTGGATAGATCAATCCCAATATACGTACTTACTCAATGAATTAATGAACGAATTGAACTGAATTAACTCTTTTCTGCAAATTACAATTAATGTTATATCGACAATAGTAAAATTACAAAAGGCGAACTTATCCCTAAACACGACAAAACATAATTTTACAATAAAATTATTCAAGTTGTAAACGTTCAATTTTGAAGTGTACCTACCTACTATAAACACGTCACAAATTGGGACGACAGTACAATCCGTAAGCAAACGTTTCTAACTTATCAATGTATGATATTTCCAGATGAGAATTGTTCCCGTATCGAACTGTAAATGACAGATCTCGTTCTGTCCTGTTTGCGCGGCACAATGGCTGACATCCTGCGGTACAGTGGCGATAAAACTAAACTAAACAGCTAAATTATTAACATATCTGCACAAAGTATACAGCGTAACCGTTCTCAGAGCAATTTACAGTCCAAATGTAGAGCTAGACTTGTCCCAATGTCTGTACAATGCGCCGGAGTGCCATTGTTGTGGCTTTAGTATATACACGCGTATGATGGTACGCATCTTCTACTCGATAGGCATGTCGTTGTATGCAAATCGATTGGTGAAAGTGACGTAAGGTCGTCGACATGAAAGAACACAGTCTATATCATAAAGTATAATTTACTCCGAGAGTTACATAATTTCTGACTCTATATGCAAAACGTTCAGGTCTTGTAATGGGTAAATGTGTTAAGTACGACAAAAAAAAACAACATACGTTAAGAAACTTACGTCCATAATGCTCGATGGAATGGATTAGCTATTTTAAAACAAGCTGTGCCCCGCGATGTTAAGCACTTACTGTCCAGTTATTGTTGTAATTTAGCATATCTTATTCCAGGTTTATATCTGTCCCACCAAGTTTCGTCAAAACCTATTCTGTTTCTCTCGCGCGATAACGTAAGAATTCACATTTACAGTAATAAGTAGACATATTGCTATAAAAATATGGGGGCCAATATTTTTTCCAAGATAGGATAACAGTTGTCAATATTGATATTTCATCAGAGCTCAAACTGCGCAACAGCGTCAGGGCTTTACGCAACGCGACTGCCGCCTGCATTCGTTTCAGGAAGTGATGGTGACGCTACTTACTCGCTTTTTACACTTATAATAGGAATTTTAATAAATACTTGGTATGATTGAACGACCTGCAGTTGAAATGCGGGTGACATCTCTGACTTTCTCTACATTCCTTTAGATGCATTTCCTTTTTGAAGTTACGAGTGCTTTCAAAAGCAGTATTTTATACAGAATATTTTATGAGATGAGAATTAAATTACTTTATGCTGTGTTAAATTCAATAGTTACTGAACACACAATAACATAAATATTATGTACGTAATAGGCATGTTTCATGACTCATTTTTATCTATTAACAGCACATACCTGACTAGGTTTATACGTAGTCGCGTTTTCTTTTTTATATGTTTTTCTTTTGTCGTGAGCGATAATTGTGTTAAGTACTAACGAGCAATGCAAATAATCGTGGTGAATTACAGTCATGTTTATTTATTTTATGTTACTCGAACACACGATTTTACCTGCAATTACCTACTCCCTTACTAATAAACACTGTCACATGTTCATAATGGTCTGATGGAAGTGGTTATTCCTTATTTGACATACAATTAACAAGTTAAATTGAGCTTCGTATATCTTTGAAAGATTTATGCCGCCATTGGCCCTGAGATATACAAAAGGGAAATAATAAAATAAGTACAGGAGTAATTTAGACGATGGCATACCTATTCGTTATATTAGTTCGCGCAGTGAGGAAATATCTTCAAGCTAATTTCTTGAAATAGGTACATGGCGCAAGAGGCGACATAAAAATTAATATTATAGACTGTTAAAGGTAGGCTTTGGATTTTATTAACATTCATGCATGTATGCAATATACAACAATATTATGTATTGCATAACCAAGCTAGCTATTAGACATTTTCGTTATTAGTAGTAAATGGGAACATGTACAAAAAATATTCTAAGGTCGTCTGTTGCTATCAATCAAAGGAAACGAATAAATGTTAACCGTAATTTTCTGATTGTTGGCGGCGTTCAATATAATTATCTATCGGAGGAAAATATTATTGTTATTTAGAAATTTCTATTTGTTGATTCATTGCGGTGGTTTTGCAAAGAAAACTGTAGGTAAGTACAATTGTACATATTGATACCCATTTACAGTTCCTTCGCTCTTCCATGGATCTGGTGAAAGTTGGTAAACAAATATTATCGAATCTATGTACGAACTAAAAAATAAAAACACTCACGCATTTTTGTTTAGGTATTCAATAAACAAGTATTTCCTTTACAATTATTTCCGCGGGACAAATTTCCTCTTCCTCATTTTAATGTATTACTTTACAGTGCAACGCGAACGTTAAATGGTAATTTAGCATTGATATTACTTGTTATTATTTACTCAAATGTCCATCAAATGGTTTTCTTTAATACACGAATTAGTTGCCAACTATTAGGTAAATATACGTATCCTTAATCGAATGAAGTGTAAAATTGTTACGAAGTTTTCTTTACGGATTTCCGACTTTCCCGCTAACATCTAGGAAGGACAAGCAATAGAGCGAAAAATTACGGTATCACATTGAGAATGGATTTTTTCTACAGAACCTGATCTGTTTCACGGAAGGACCTACATTAGTAATATAAGAGTCCAGTTCGCTTTATGTAACTAACTTGTTTCATGTTCCATTACTTCATAGCTCAAGTTTGCCACATTTTGTAGAGTAGGGTTATAAGAAACAGTGTTTTTAAAACCAACAAAATGTTTTATAAGTAGTTCAGTCTGTCTTGTTCTCGGAATATTGTGAGTTCGAGATCGATTCTTGTCTTAACAACCCCAACCAAAATAGATTTGTTTTTTATTAGATCCCATGTGGCGAAAACACAGTGGCGTGCACATCATATAGGCAAAAAGACACTGCCTACCTTAGTATTTTGGCTAAGACTAATAATAGAGTTATTGCTAGATCTTTTTTGTTGTACTCACGACAAATGCTAACCGAAGGTCCTGTGCTATGTGGGTGAGTACATAGGTAGGATACCTATGATTCGTAAAGACAAGTTACCTATACATATATGTCAATCCTTGGAGATTACTACCTACCTTGTCGTAAAAGCCAGTGCACGCCACTGCGAGAACAAATGTTACATTCTCCGGAGACGTCGACACCATAGTGAGGAAACCCGCATACCTACTAATATGTGAAAGTTTGTAATGGCCATGGGCCCACAACCTATCCCGCTAAACATATTAGGTTACATTTGTCTGATGTAGTAATTTGCATAGAAAGTGCCTACATGTCACGTAGTCCTTTCTATGCAATTTATTTTTTAAATTTTCTTACCTGAAGTTTATCCTCATCGAGCTTGGATTCTGCTTGTGTGAGAGCGTCCTCCTTGTGCTGTGCCTCAGGGTGCGCGGGCGCGTCCTGCGCGAGCAGCGCCGGTGGCGGCGGCGCGTGTAGCGCGTGCGCGTTGTTCACCGGCAGGGGCTCGTCCTGGAAACACCAATATAGTATTGTTATAAAATTTTTAACCGAACTTATGTAATGTATAATTTTTCCATTAAGGAGAAACGAGTATAGTGGTATTAAAAATAATATATCCGTAGGTTTCGCCTGGCCGAACATGCAAAAGAAAAAGGTTTGTATTACTCTTGTTATCAAAGTCATAATATCACGTCCCAGTAGTAACATCTTTAAATCCTGTGCAGTTTCAAGACACCTGATAAATTTTATTTGAAAATGAAGGTACGGCCATTTTAATATATTAGTATCAAAATATCTTATCAAAGTTATTACAAGTTTTGTTCACTACGCTATATCTACAATAATAATAGTATATGTATGTACGCGTATGTCAGAAGTAACAACTATCAAAAGCCATTTTTGATCAGTCTCCTTTACGTGTTTCAGGGTGACCGATGTATAGTTAATAGGGGATTTAAAAGTTAACGAGGCAGTTATTTCCGCGTGGGCAGTTTAAAGAGCGGTCACGATGGCTAATTTAGCAAAGCCTTGTCAAGTCACGTTATTCAAATATCGCGAAGTAGTGACAATGTATACACTGCAAACCATCAGCAATTCATATCTCACTCTGTACACGATATTTTGTTATAGTTTTAGCTATTATGAATGAAACTTTGCTTTGTCCCCTTCACTGGGACTTACATACTTTGCTACATACCCTTACCCGTATAACACTATAGCCAGCATTACCTACTAAATATTATTTTCCAGACATCCAGTGACTGTGTACCAAGGTCGATAACAATCGAATAAAACACCTAATCCGTGGAAAATATACGTATAATTTGTAAATACCCCAAGAATATCCGATAGGCAAATTTTGTATATTAATAACCTTCTCAGATTTAACTACCTGCACTTAAATAATTGTTTGACAGTGTCTAAAGATATACACTTGCATGACGCCAGAAAAAACAAAAAAAACTGTCGATTCATTATTGAATTTTTTTGTAGCCTGCGTTAATTGACACTTCTTGAAATCCCTAGTCAAGGGTATCTGTGACTGTGCGATTGGTTAGGTAGATACTTCTTTTTCTGATTAAATCAGTTTCATAACTGGATATCTTTTCACATCAACAATTTATTTTAACTTTCATCTAAACGACGATGATTAGTCGACTGTAGTTCTGTGGTGCGTGTCTGATATCGACTACATCAACGTCGTATTCTAACGAAGTGTATACCTAACCGTTTCAATAATCTTTTCTATCAAGCATGCCGTAACGTTATTGCGATGCCAATTACTGTTAGTAAAAACGAACTGTTGCACCGCTCACTGTTGAAGCAAAAACAAAAACGTCATCAAGATCATCATAAAATGGCGGATCTCCGACTAAATTGTACCCAGCAGTATTACGTAACGGAGACGAACTATTAACAACAACTGCGACATTGAAGACTGTCATTGTTGTGCGCAGGCAGTTCTCACAGGATAATAGGTCTAAGACTACACAATTACCTACACCTATAAACCCTCACCGTTGGTTGTGTGGGCTTCCACTAAAATTCATAAAACAACCTTCAAATTCAAAGCTACAAGGTGACAAAACACAACTTGGCCTGAAAGCAAAATGTCGAGTCATTTTCTGGAATGCAAATACCTAGACTAGTAGGCAATAGTTTTCAGTGACAGACAGCGATCAGCCGAGCGAGAAATGCTCGCGACCGCAACTGATGGAAAACAGTGATTACGTTGTCGACAGCCATTGTCGCATTGTGCGCTCCACCCACAACACTTTTACTAGATTTACGAAATGCTTCAAACGACATTCATTTGCCAAGTCCCGTGATGTCGTCGTTTGCTGATCGAGGGGAAATTGCACGCCTGCTCTCAAAGTGCACTTAGTAGGTACCTACTCGCTGAACTACAGCATCAACAACAATGAATCTGCATTTCCCTCTGCACTGATCGATTCCAACAGTTAGGTTGATTCAGTCGACACACTGATGTGTCCAAGGCATGCAATGCGACAAAATTACCACAATTACCAGCTCAAAAGAAATGTGTCACGCTACGGCACATGGTTTGGAGTGATAAGGAAAAAACGGAACAGTAATATCGTTCGACAGACAATAATTAAAGCACACAAGGCAGGAGGCAGGTGGAGCAGAGCCGAATGACATGCGAGTGCAGTGCCGGATGTGGCAGATGACCATTGTTTGGCGCGCTGCCTGGAAAATCGCCCGCTTCCGCCCGCCAGCCTACACGTGACATAACTCAACAACTCAATGGAACTTTGTTGAGACTCCATTCTTTACAATTTACTTATATATGTTATAATAGAAATATAACAGAACAGAAAGTTAAATGAAAGTGCGTTTTTAAGGTGAGAAGCACCATTATCACCAATAGGTACATACATTTTACACTCTATAATTTTCACAAGCGTGCATTAAGATGTGCAACAATATTTTTGTAATCGAGCCGCAATTTGCAATTTTTATAGAACGACTAGCTGTCCCGGCAAACATTTGTTTTGCCATAATAAGTTGCCTTTGTACACCGTGTATTGGGAGAAATACAACTGGCAGGTGGATAAAAAATTGATAGTAGCCGATTCTCAGACCTACTGAATACGCATATAAAATTTGGTGAAAATCGGTAAAGCCGTTTCGGAGGAGTATGGCAACGAAAACTGTGACACGAGAATTTTATATATTAGATAAAGTTATATAACGTAGGAAGATTATACTGCTTACGTACTTTCCATCAGCGGTGGTCGAGAAGTTTTCGGAAATATTTTGTATTTTAAGGATGCAGTTCACATATTTCATATCCTTCAACAATACGTAAAATTGTTCAATGTTTTTGTTAATTATATACATACCTACAAACATCGTCCAGCTACAGTACAATGAAGTATGTCATAAATGTAACTACAGGTATAGGTATATAAAGAGTCACGATTTTTCATGCCACTTCAATGTTTAAACATTCCAACACCTTGTAATGAAAATATTATGATTTTTTTATGAAAACATAATGCGTGTTTCATCAATATCCTTGTTTCTGCGTTTAATAGTATTTAAGTGAGAAGCTGAAGATCAAAAAATAATAATACTGCTACCAGAAAAGCAACTTCTTTTTTTAAACGGAAACATCTTTGAGAATTGAGAGCAACCACATTAGCATTTGAATAGACGAAGAAGAAAAGTGTGTTATGGACAATACTTCTGAAGATCGCAAACTTAAACGCGGCAAACTACCTTTAAAAGAAAGTGGACAGACAATAAATTGACACAAATAAGCGTCTTTGACCCATGCACACGTAGTAGCTCACAAATGGGACGTAAGTATTTAGGAAACATTCATGAGATAATCCGGTACTTCATCTAAATCTGACTCGACTGGGAAGGAGTGGGACGCGAACTAGCAAATAGTTTGAGTATAATAATCACGTTGCTATATTACCTGCTGTTGCTCTAGCCAACTGTCTTTCTTTCTTTATTTTTAGTTATTATAAGCAAGCGTTTGCCACCACCACCATCTTGCCTAGTATTAAGCAGCGATGTGGTCTACGATGGAGCATTCAAGTTTATTAGGTACTATTTACCCGTGACTTAGAAACGTCTAGACTATACTGCGCAGGAAACAGAAACTCCGGCAAGTTAATCCACGGCATCTCGTTCTGGCGGTTTGCACCATCAGGCAAACCTTTTGAATCGCGGAAGTGGGATGTGTTAAATGCGATTTTAATTAGCAATATGTAAAATATTCGCGAGATCGGTGAGTGAAGAAGCTGGTTGGTAGCGGTGGCGCCGCCGGGTCAACGACCAGCGGTACTTTCCCTCCTCACGTCACATAATAGCCCCGACGCACTCCGCCCTCACAAGCTCCTGCCACCTTCCTCCCACCATCCTCCACTGCCCAACACAAATCACCACAGGTTACGACATCGACGATCAAACACGGACTCATAACATATAAGGAATAATTGCTGTATTTCACCGTGTCCAATCAACATGACTAATCTATTCAGTGAATCATTATTAAGTTTAATTAAAAAAACTACGGAACTGAATTTTATCTATTTCGGCTGTTGAATATATCCATATTGTGGAAAGTGTAAGTAAACTTTCATGCGAAATCAGATCAAAGTTCGCGCTGTGGTGAAGCACTTTTGTTTCGGGTCAAGTTGCGCAACAGCCTACGCAATACTTGCTGAAGACGATTGCCAACTTTAGCGAGAGTGTAATAATGATCAAGTAGATGTATTGAACGTTGTACGATTTAGCTCATATATGAAAAAAAAACAATATATTTAAAAATATTGTGAATAAAAACAAACGTAAAGTATAAATAATGCTCTCATAAACAAAAGAGACAACTTTAGCGTAAAATGCATAGGTAACTTGTCTTAGTAAAAGTTGGCAGGCACGCACGTATATTAAAAGAATCGGTAAACTATGCTCAAGTGAGCATAGTTAACTCAAGTACAAACATTTTTTTATAAGCTAGATCATCACAATACACAGAATAGGTATCGATATGTTTTTTATCCACTGGGCATACTCTTTATTATGAAAAGGTCAAGTGTTTAAAATCTGTATCTTTTCAAGGTCTTAAAGGGAACACAAATACAATTGTATTTACCTCTGTACTATTTCTTAATACTTCTATCCTACCATACTTCTTTCTTTATATAAAATATAAAGACCACAGTTGTTAATATCAGAAAGATACGAAAGCTTTCTCTTCTATAATATCCTTTATGCGTAGGAAGTTATAGCATTTAGGTTTATGAGTCACTCCTTTCACAAATCCTGTTCAATTCAAGCTGCATCTTTGAATGCTCACAATAATGCAATTTAGAAAGGATGAGAAACCGCTTTGGTTGTGAATCTAACTGCGCTAGAAAATATTTAGCTGAGAAGAGCACGGGAAGTCTCAAGGTGAACTAGTCACTCCTAGATTTGTGCGGTCGACACCGCACACCGACACACAAGTAACACAAGCACCAAAGCAAAATAAAAATATTATTATTCATACGACAATACAAACATAAAGTGTATCTATACTGAGTGATTATGTAACTGAACATACAAAGACACTTTAAAGACGGATGGAGCCATGTGTAATATTCTCAGTGATGTGCTAATGAGCGCAGCAAATGTAGGTAATTTATCTACAAACAAACCGTTCCTAGAAATCACAAACAAGCCAATTCAACTTGACAGATTATTAGCAATTGTTAAATAGGTGTATGAAACATCGACACAAATTAAATTGTCAAGGAAATCGGAGAAAATTGAATGTTTCATGAATTCTGTAAAGCACCATATCATTTATAACACTAAGGAATTGACAAAATATAGTCCGTCGGCGATGTTCACGCAGAACATTACAGTAATTTTACTTTTGTATGTATAGGAGAGATCTAATTCTTTTACCTACTGGTAAACGTTTGCAAATATATTTTTTTATATTTTATTTATTTACGTCAGCAATTTACTCTGTACCTACCTAAATAACAATTCACCTCACTTACGCAAATGTTTGACACACAATATTTTATTTTACATACTGTCCAAGACTTCTACTAACCAATTATGATAATATGGCGTCATCTGACAGCTGCTAAAGATATACATGTAGGTAACATGTATATCCTTTCAGCAAACATCTTTCGTTTTGAATCGTTTGATGCTTGTAGTACTGCTAGTTGTCGATCATGGTATATAATATAAATTATATAAACAGTATTTGTCACTACGAAATCACGTACCAAAACTATTATCCAAAGAGGTAGGTATACAAACATAAATGAAATATACCCACTAAATGTAGGTACCGATGTCTGATCCATTAGCTAGGTTACATAATAAACTTAATGGCAGGTGTCGCAGAATATTGACCATTTAATACTAATTATACTAATCATAACTCTAGAGGTATACGTATATAGGTAGGTACGAATAATAACGCGGCATTTGCTAGAAGACAATTTGCTAATAGGAGGAGGAAAGGCATTTCTACAATAATTGTATAAGTACCATCACCCATAAATAAATAACAAACACATCGGGACCCAAAAGGAAAAAATAGCACTCACGCTTTTTAATACCTTAGTGGGGACGAGAGAGCCACTGGCTTACCAAGTTTCCACGGTACAACAAGCTTATTTCACCCACAGTGATGGGGGTAAGCCTATGGCCGTTATAGGGTTGTGTTCCATGACCGTAAAAGCGTTGCCTAGGTAGATACATGTATAGGCTAGAATCTAAGTTCGTACTATGGAAGATGTTACTTTGTTACGTTAGGCACTTCACAGGCAGTTGATGTTATGTAACGTGTGCATGTGTTATTGTCAAGAAATATACTCGATTACACCGAACAAACTGTAGAATTGTGAGGTAGAGGCGGATAACTTCAACTCGATGACAGTTCAATGAACTTCCGTATTGGACAACTTTTAAGCTTATGCTTACGTAGTGTATAGACTTGTGCTTACCTATCACTTATATCATCACAAATAAACTTACAGGAAGTAATGCATCGTTGCCGTACGCCCGTCCTTCTAGCGCCAACTCCTTGTCCAGCATAGCATCTAGCTGCTCCAGCTGATGGCAGGAGGCCCGCGCTGACACCCAGCTACTGGCCAGGATGAATGAACCCAGGATCAATGAGGATGCCACCACCGTCAGCGCGATAATCCTTGCAATTTGGACGGAATTGGAAGAGCCTTGCCGATATGCCTGAAAAAAAAATTACATTGTTAATTTTATTATGAAAAATCTTTGAACCATAACGACAAAATTAGTCAAACTGTAATAACATATGATTACATTGTTTATACTCCACTCAAGGTTCAGATCAGAATGTAACATTCCTACTGGAGGGTGCACCATGAGTTAACCTATATAGGTATAAAAATGTAAGATTTTATAGAAACTTAATACACCTGTACATCCCGACCTAATGAACTTTTCGGAAAATCCTGTCTTAGCGGAACTATACGCGGTACACACCTTTACTTATTTAGCGAAGCAGATACTTCAGAACGTTGCACACCTTTAGCAACCTACAAACCTTCCACTATAGGGATATCGTCTAGACGATGGGGATTGCGGATGCAAATATATTTTTTGTTCCCAAAATAGACATGCCTTCCGTTAATTTGTATAATGACATAATGATTATGATACCACTTAAGCAGCAAACAATACCTGACTTTCCCATTTTCGCTGCTTGCTCATTGTTTAACACAAAGGACAGTTTAATAATTAATCATTAAGTAGGTACCTATCGATACGTAAGTAAAGGTCACTTCTTCACTCTTGCCTGATGTTTGTGTCAATGGGATTACTGATATTTCAATTCACAATCACTTATTACCTTATTACAAATTTTGGAAAAAATTAAGTAGGTATGTATATGCCTAAATAGACCGTGTTTCTTTTCTCACACACAAATATTATGTTTGATTAAAGTTATGTTTTCATTTTTCACACAAAATTCAGTATTTACCTTTAGAAAGGATTTGGTACGTAAGTTTATGTTTTTGGTCATACATTTGTAACAACTTACTTGTAGCTTTTTGTGTATTTGTGAAGTTACCTAATACCGCTCTTCCACGCCGCAAAGTAATATAGGATTCGATCAAAGTCAGTGTGTTCAGGCCAGCTTTCACTTGTAATATCTCAGAACGTAACCAAGTCATAAACACTACACAGTAATGTTGGGAGAGGTACATTTCCAATTTACTATACTAAGCATAATCATTTTTGTTGTAAGTTTATTGTGTCTACGTATACTAATATTATAAAAAGAAAAGATTTGATGTTTACATATGTAGATATGTTTAAGCAATATGAAATGATTCGAAAGAAATTTCACATTGGAAACATTATCGGAAATATCTCGCCTGGTAATATTGATTTGAACGTCATTTTAAAAAAGTAAATTCATATTATGTGCAAAGCTGGAGTAACAGCAAGTTTTATTTATTTTGGCAAGTGAATAGTAAACATGGAATGTAACTATTATAATCAATGAATAGAATTGCCCGTGCATTTGTTCAGTCTCTGCTGCAGGAAATCGGACATTACTAAACCCATTCAAAGCTTAATGTTTTACCGCCCGATTTGGTGACCTTTTTTCTTTGCCTATTGTCAATTTGTGTGAAGGATGCATGGTGCACGGTGAAACACAAAAGCATTATGTCTGGGTACCAGTCAGTGCCTTCACTTAGTACGTTGTTCTACTAAAAATATTCATACATCTTCCGCATAAAGTATGTTTGTCAAATCACTATGCACCACTCAGACCATTATTTAAAACTTTCATATATCGTCTTTGAGAAGCATCTTACTATATTATTATACGAACTTTGATAGATTGTTCATCTTTCACGCAAAGGGACTAAACTGTCGGATTTTAACGAAACATAGCAAGAAATATTTATATTGAGAAATCGTGGCGTTTAGTCATAATGTCCTATTTAAACGTTTAGCCACATTTGCATAACAAGTTTTTTAGCGGGGTCGGTTTGAGAAAGCGATAATTTGAGGGAAAAGGCACAAGTAGGTTACATAAAGTTACTATATAATATATTTTAAGGGTTATTAAAGAACCCCATTTTGACTTTAGTGAATTCAACCAGGGACCTAAATATATCTTAAGCCAAGAACAAAAAGAAACTATTAGATAGATCGATACATTTAATTCTACAGATTTAACGATCGCCGGTATACGCCCATACACGTATACATATCACTATAACTAACAGTAACATCTAATTGATATCGCTCGTCCTTCGCTTCTTAATACACTGTATGAAGTATTGAAATGTCAGTGCCAGGACGACAAGCGATCCATGATATCACTGAAAAACTGGTTTCAAACATTGGTTCATTTTTCCCTCCAGATCGGAATTTTCATCTAGCTTTGACGCTTTGGTAGGCATTGTACACTGTGTTTTTTTTTTTTTTTTATATGTGTATCTAAAACTTATGTGAAGGTACCTAAAGTATCTACGCTATTACTCGCATTATTTCTGGTAGCACATATCTATTGAAATTTACCTTCGAAGGTTATTTGATTTTTAATTAAATAGGTTTATTATAACGAAGCCCTATAGGCACATTTGCCAGCCATGTAATCGCGAGCATTTTAAGATTTTATTGTACGATAATGTCTGTATCGTCGCAACTGTACCCGCGTCGTACATGAAGCATTTCTTATATGTACAATTGTAGGTACTTAAATGTTATACGCGTGTAAATAATCCAATCAGCTAGCAGAGTAAGAAAATAATTGACACATTTAAAACAAACCCCCTTTATATGTCCATTCGTAATTTACAGAATCATTGTAGTCCATGTAGCTGGACAGGATATGCCACCAAACTAATTAGCCAAACCAATGTTTCTATCTGTGTCTACCAATAAATCACTAGAAGAAAATATCTCTCTCATCAGTCCAAACCGAAGCAAGTCAAAAGACAGAAAGAAAGAAAATAAAACCGAAAAAACAAAGCTCTGGGATTCATTGCAAATATATTTTTTGTTAGGTTCTGTTGTGTATTTGGATAATTAATACGTTATTGTAGTTAACTTTATTAAATTGTGATTTAAAATTTACATTTATTACGTATTAGTCGTATTTACATCTTAGGTAGAATATCCATCGTTCGTTTTATTCAGTAACATTTACAAGTCAACGAAGATACGAGAGGTCGGCAAAGTTTCACCATTTACAAGAGCCTTTTTATGGTTTTGCACTTTCACAATACAACACGAAAATTGCTTTTAGCTGATGCTGTTAATTCGGTGAACATTTAGCTGCAGGGTTTTAATAGAAGATTCATTAGCAGGTACACGCAACATTATAATATTTTCTCTAATAAGAATCCCGGGTGAGACATTTCAAATTTATGGTGTATCTATGTACTTTTTTCAATTGTTTGTAAGTATTACTGGTTGTACCGGCGATAATACACTTTCTCCCGTTCCGGTGGGAAATCTGGGATAAAATATAGGCTATGTGTTAATCCGATGTACCTATAAGCTAAGCTATATTATTGTAATGTTTTATTGAAATTAATTCAGTTGATTTTACTTGAAAGAGTAACAAGCCTCCATCCATACTTCGCGTTTATAATATTAGTAGATACTTGATTAGTGAGAGCCATAGATCCAAACTACAATTATCTAGTTCACTATCTAAGTTTGAAGTTAGGCGTCCATATTAAGTGACACGTCTTTGTTGTTAAGTTCAACTTTAAGTTATCACTTGATTTATCACCGACATTATAGGTAAATTCTTTATCTTGTGTGTCTAACAAGTTAATAGAGCGTAGTCTCTGTCACGTAATTCCACACAAACGATAAGGACAAAAAACATTAGTAGGTAAACCACAATAAAAATAATAAACAACAACAAGAAACGTTTTTACCTGTCGCCGTCTAGCGCTTTTTGTCCTCGTCTTATGTTGTGGATTCGTGCTATAGAATAAAATAAACTTGTTTTGATAAAAATACACCTACTTATATTGCAGATGTATTTATTGGTACCTACTCTATTCAAATAATTAATTATGATTGTAGGCAGTGAAACTATTCAACATCGAACAAACATGTATTACATTCGGCACATCATTACCACTCTGTACTGAGATACAGAGGAGGGACTGTTATTGCAACCTTGACCAAGTTCCTACTGATGTTAGTTGTGGTTCTGTAGCTTGCAAGAGTACAGTACCTACCTACCTACATACATACATACCTACGCCTAAAATACACCATGTTTTGAAATACGCAAAGTAAGCTTCAATTGCACGTCGACGACGTTGGCACGTTTTATTACGCAAACATTATATTTGCCATGAAGATTTTTAACAGCCTATAAGAGTGGCAGTGGGTATGCACAGGTCAATGACCGCAGCGATCACTAGGTAGTATACCTATACACTCAAACACCAAATCAGTAACTTATTACAGTAGTCGGTGTCACATTACGCAAGATTGCCGGCGCAGGCGCAGGCACCGACGACCCCAAGGGGGGACCTCCCTCCACAGACAGCCAGTGAAAGTGTTTACTATTCACTCGTAGACGAGAAATCCATCGAGTGCTGTTGTTACGCTTGGCAACGTGATGCCAAACAAACGACTCTACCGAGGAAGAGAGTTTCGTTGCAAACTCGACTTTTAAATGTATAGAAAGATTCTGGCTAGATAATACTCTCAAAATGATACAATTCTTGTGCACTGATAAAACTGTGCATTTACTGATGATAAAAATCTATCAATCATTTATTTACCATTTTAGGCACTATGAAAAATGTAAATGCAAAATTAGGTAAAAAAAATGTAAATGCAAAATTAGAGATTTTCTAAATCATTATATGTACCTAATGCTAGTACCTCGTATAAAAATAATTAGAAAATATTTAAATCAAATACAAATTCGTCATTGATTTCGTTTTCAGACTTTTTTTTCAAAAATATTATTGTGTAAAATGTGATCTCCAAAATGAACATTGCCGGTTTGTGAAAAATTACATCTAATTGAGATTGAAGCAGTGCCCTCAGTCTTTTTACCGATAATCAAAATCAAAAAACTTGCAGCAAACAAGACGCAACATTTAGCTACATAGATCTTATGGTTGCATGGCAAATAGCTAACGGTTTGTCTATCTGCATGTGAGTGGATTGGATTACTATTTAAAAGCTTTTAACGAGAAACTAATAGTATAAAATAGCATCGAGACATAAATTATCCATTTCTATTTAGTAAAAAAAACAGCCAGTTCAACAGTTGTCGTAGGGTCTTAGGTAGCTATTCGTTGACAAGAAAATTGTCTATCAGTTTTGATGACACTTCCTGTGTTAGGAAAACATCAATAAGGCACAAATAAAAAATAACCTTGTTGTCTAATGACTGACTTTATGTTTCAACCACCACCTTTTCCACCTAAGTTGTAGATCAGATTCTTGACGGACTAAACTTAAATAACCACAAATATTGTGTCATGTATTTAGTCAATCCTCCAACACACTTTGTTTACGTAGTTGGAGAACATTTGTTTGCATAAAGTTGACGCCTGTGGGAAACGCTCTTGCAAACGGACCACGTTTTGCTCGTATGCACTGCGGCCGAGATCATAACAACCACGGAATACTAATTTGTAATTTAACATAGTAGGTGTCTATATACCTCTATTGCCAACGTTATACTCACAAAAAAAAACTAGGCGGTTGCCTTGTGGATAAAAATGTTGAAATTTTATGATGACTTAAAGAATGTGAAATAACTTAAATGAGTACAGTAAAGGTAAAGTTAGAAACTTTAATATAGAAAATAATACCTAGTGAAGACAAAAAAAATAATCTTCATTTGGTCCAATGATATTATAGAGGTATAGTTGGTCATAAAACTATCAGATTACTTGGAGCGATTGACAACTTGTAAAACAGTTTTGTTCATAAATTAATCGGTAGAGGTCACATTGCTTTTAATATTATAATATATTGACAGCGTACAACTTTGTGCAAAAGGACAAAATGACAGGATGACAAGTTTATGTCAAAAACTGCTCTACAAATCGATTGTTTATTTAAAAGCTGTTATCATAAAAACCACTCTCCATGACTTACTACATTGTAACTGTAACTTAACTTGAGTTAATTCACTTATTGGGTCAGTTCTTGTGGCCAATTTATCTATCATTCACCTGCGTCACCTTTTATACCATGTATTGGGAGGTATACAAAAAGTGATACCTACTTAAAAATTATAAAATATTCTTCATACAAACTTAAGACTTGACATGAATACTGCGACATGGTTTGAAATGTCTTCGTGCTTATTATTAGTCACCATTTACCGTAATTTCGGTAGGCAGGTAAGCAAACATTGCACTCTTTAGGGTTTCCCCAGAAACGTACGTTTTACACATAAAAACATACATATTTGCATGTTTCATCAGTATCATGACCCGCAAAAATAAAATGTTTTTCAAAACCACTTTTTCGGGTTAGTCAATACAAATTCGCTTCCCTGTCGACTGTGTGGCTTTTGTAATCATCATCATCATCAGCCCATATTTGTCCACTGCTGGACATAGGCCTCTCCAATTACACGCCACTGTGATCTGTTTTCGGCTTTTCGCATCCAGCTTCTGCCAGCGTAGATCATCAGCCCACCTTGCCTGAGGGCGTCCTACACTCTGGCTTTTGTAATAGATGTGATTGATGACGGAGTTTTATATGTACAATACAGTATAGAAACACTGATAACTCGTGCCAAGCCGTGGCGGGTCACTAGTTGCAGATACAAAAAAAAATTTAAACTAAGCGACCATCAGAAACAATTTCAGTGAAACTTTACAATAATAATCTCGTAGCTTATACATTTTCTAAGGGGAACACCGCCGTAAATCAATAAAAATATGAATACAAACTGTCTCTGGATACTCTTAATAAGTTATTTCCATTAACAAATGTGATATGCCTTCATAGGTGTCCAACTGAATAACAGAGCTTTCCAAAATTAGAAGTTGTGTCGTGATTTCTTAATTTTCTAAGTGGGAAAAGTTTCACTTTTTTGTCAAACATACCTAAGAAAGTAACTGTGTGCCTAGTTAACTAGTAGTTACCTAAGTGTGAACGGAGCCACTTAAGCCTTACGGGGACACATCCTGCCTGTCGACATGATGACAAATAAAACTCTAGTGTGCTATTTTCAGTGTCCACGAAAGTGTTATTACAAAAATAGTTAAAATAAAAGTAAATATTTCAAATATTTTTTTTATTATTCTCAAGTAAGGAATTTTGTTAGAGCCCTTATCATACTTGCTATCGATCGTATTAATTAAAAATAGTGTTTAGTAGGTAACCATGTTAAACTAACACAAAGTAATAAGAGTCAAGTTAATTATGAAAGGTAATAAGTCATGGCCAGTGGTCTTATGGCAAGATTTAATTAATTATAGAATCATACAAACAAAAGTTGACAACTATGTTGATCCCTGTGGCTATCTTTGGTTTGTAAATAAATGGGACAGACTTATTTTAAAGTCTGATTCGTTGTCAAAAGTGAATAGGATATAAATCTCACAGTATTCAAATCAATAATTACCAAATCGTGTTCTACGTTTCGATATCTATATACGTACATACACGTCTAAAGCAGTAAGATATTCACTCGACAAATACAAATACTTAAATGTTGATTTCCATTATTCATACTCTGTGTAACTATTACATAGATATTTAAACATCAAATGTAAATTAATTCTTGTTCCTTTCAACAATAATAAAATAATCAAAGATAGGTAATTACTGTTTTTACTGTCTGCTATTTGAAGTCGCCAGTCTAGAACTTCAGTGTGTGCCAATTACAATTGATTGTAGAGGGGGGACAGGTGTTATTTCAGAAACCTCGTAAATATAGTACCACCTTGTGATTTTCAAAGGAGTTTGCATTTATATAAATACATGGAAGATCCGCATTCAGTATCTACTATCAGCTGTGTGTGTCATAAGGAGGAAAAACGGAGCCTACCTCGATCACGACCTGAGAAGTACCTAACTAGGTGTAAGTTTGCTATTTAACGATGCAAAAGTGAGATAGTTACCAATGGCTGTAATAACACTTAGCCTATGACAATAGAACAATAAGATTCTCAACGGCATCGTCGGGTTTCTTGAGAAAACGATCTATTAATCTATGTATATATGTTTACCTCAGATTGAATTATGACCTTTTCGCGCGACCAATTCAAACGCAAAAGGCATCAAGTTACAGAAGTAAAACAGCTTCACACAGACAATCTTGGAATGGGTTCGATTCCTATCCTCGGTATAGTATTTAAGTGATAGATTAAGGGTCAAGATGGATTAATTTATTTAAGAGCATTTAAGTGAATCTATGTAGCTTCATAATGAAAAAATCTCCAGATGGCTATCCAATTATTAAAAAAAAAACATTAAACATGATCATCAACAGATCGAAAAGTATCAAGAGATCCTACCGATTAGATCTTAGAAAACTAATGCACGGTTCCATAGTTCTTACGGACTTACATATATACCTACGATAATGTACCTACATGGCTTATCCTCTTATAACTTGGTTACTCTTCGCAATTTTTTTACTACCCACATCAATTCACGGCAAGATGGACAGAATCTGTCAAGTACATTGTTATGGCCTCTAAGCCAATTTTAGCGTGTCGTATCTGCTCAAATGATGTAAAGGATAAAGCGTTTTTATATAATTGCGGCAACTGATAGTTTGATTGCAATAAAATAATAACTCTACATAATATTTTTTAAGTTCACCGCAGCGTTAGACGCAACGCGTTTATATAAAACCAGAACTTTCCTTAAACGTAACGCATTTATCGATGCTATAATCGCATAAAAGAAAGGTGTAAATAAGTAACTTGAATATCAGCTTTATCCAATAGTCCTAATTTATTTACTTTACACTTGTTATCAAGCCATTAACAAACATTTAGTTGGGATACCTACGTAATTACTTCAGCGAATTTATTTGTGCAGTTGCCGTTTTCATGACTATTATGCACCGGCTCGCAAGTCGCTACACGGTTGTTTGATAATTAAACATCAACTACATATGTAAAATAACCATAAAACAAGTAAATTATCGATCGACATTCGTGATATGAGTCATGCCTTCTGCTATTAACACGTATGGCTATTGGGATCCCAACTTAAGTGTATCGATCCTGTAGACAGAGTATGCATTTTTTCTCACGATGTTTTGCGTATCGGTATAAAAGATGTTAAGTTGGATGAGTAGAGCCTCCGAATGATGGAATCTTACTGGGGATCTCATGGTCACAACCCAGACACTGACCCTCGCAGCTACTCTTTATCAACTCAATACACATACAAATTCACTAATATTCAGAAATAAGTGCAAGGTAATTCCAGGCCGATATTTAATTTATTACTATAGTTGTTGTTTTATTGTAATAACGTCGACGTGTAGGACGTGTCTCCGAATTGGTAATAATGGGATGCGGAGGAAAGAGAGGAAAGACATAACAGATGATAGTTGTCCAGAAAATATTGCAATAACATCGATACAAAGCGATCTTCCGAAGATGTCTGGCGATGTTATCCTTTTATTTACGTATATATTTGGCTATATTGCCTAGATGCCAGTTAAGAAATTAATGTCACTATTGCATGGTCTGACTGGCAATATGATCAATAATTCTGACCATGCAATGTAACGCAACCATACATTTTCATTGAAACTATGGCCCTTACAACACAACACAGAACCTTAGGACATTTATTTTTGCGTTTCAGAAATCAATGAACAGTGGTCAAAATGTTATTCGAACAAAAACATGTCGTCAGGTTTCCACGACCTTCTATCTGTGTAAGTGAGCGTAACGATTGTCCCCAGTGTTGAACTCGTTGTTAGTTATATTCGAAACATTAACTTTATAATCCTTTGTATTATCATCAAGCGGTCGGTCAACTGAACAGAATTTTCGTATTTATAGGCACATAGGTACGCCGCCCCCCCCCCTCATCACCAATTTTTCGACAACAGCCCCGCCGTTTTAAATTTTCTTTAATGAGCGGATATCCACAATTCAGAGTTTATGCACATACATATATATGCAAACTATAAAAGCCTTTTTTAACTGGGGGAATCTCGTCATGGGATATCCCGTCACCTTCCCGAAGGAACCTGCATGGAGAATGAGTGTCGATTAATTATTTTTATTTTTTTTCAATCCCTAAGGTAGACTTCCTGTAGTGATGGTATTAGTTTTTTATCTAGATAGAGTTGGAGAATTAACTGGAATTTACAGTTCTGGATATTCAATCCTTCACTGAACAGTTTTAAAGTCTTTGTGTCTTTTACATGAACATGAAAAATATGCAGAACCTATGAAGTTATGCATCCTAATTCAACTAATTCAAAGATTAGTACTTCGCATTACATGTCAAAAATACTACTTAAAACAAAATGACGTACCTACCTAAATAGTAGATTTAATTTTAAAGAGAACCATGACTATCTTGCAGATACTCTACCCACCTACCTAAGCGATTAAAATTCATGTCACAGCAGCAGTAACTCCTGGTGTGTGTGCGTGAGTTTTAGCTTTCACTTGAGTGAGTTCTATTAGCCGAAGTAAGTACCTACGTACCGCATACAATAGAATCAAGTTAACTTACAAGATATAATAGGGTTTCACTACAATATTTTACAAATCGTATCAAATGCAAAACAGTTCACAAAATGATCCTTGACTAATCCAAAGGTTGCGCTAATCCCTCAGACAAGGGATTAAAACCAAATGCCGTTTAATCTAAATGCCCTGACGTCTACCTACATAATAATACCATTGAAGCCGTTCTAAGTATACAGTCGTTCAGCGTATCTAGTACCTAGTAGGTTCATAACTGAAAGAAAATTGTCAGAGAAACTGCAGTAATTTTCCAATGCGCCGCGGTGCGCTAACGCAGTGGAATACTACCTAATTATATTCTAGCAGGTTGGCGGGTAGGCCTACGTTTCTTTGACTCTATCCCCACCTACTTCGGGCCCCGTACAACAATCTGGGCCTAGCAGCGGGTGGCTTTTGCACCTTGAAATATAAGATTACCCTATTTATGAATAATTTTATACAATGACAGCGCTCTTTTTAAATTTGTTCACTTTAATAGTAAAACAATTTGAACCTAAATACGATTCTTGTTGCTATATGACAATAAAGAACCCAGTGCAGTGGTAAGTGGATATGTAGCAAAAAAAGCTGTTAAAATTTAAACCCACTTAAAATATCCTAAATCGTCACACGAAATGAGTTTGTAAATTGGATTTGTACTGCAAATTCCATACAGGTACATACATACATAATTAATTTGGAGATGAAATTAGCTAGCACGAGAACAAGGGTATCTAAGCTTATTTTAATAGAGATAGGTACTAATGCTCGCTATTATCCGAGGTGTTACTGTTCACGTTTTGTTCACCAACTACGTTAGGTTGAAAAGTATAAAAACATTTGTAAGTCCGTTGTTAAAAGTAAAGAACCTAGATAGGTAGGTAGCAAGTTAAGAATAAGAACATGCACATTTTGTATAGGTACCTAATATTTTCAGCAACAATAGATTGACGACTCTACAATAAGGGCCACCTATCAGCCCTAAAATAATGCATTCAAATCTACGACTCGTCATTCACATTTCAAACAATTCCATAGTAATTCGTCATCTGTGGCCTTTTTCGACGTCAAACAAAATACGTCTTGCCAGTCGGTGGCCTATTGTTGATGATGTTTTCCTGCCTCTATACAATTTTAATTAGGTAGAAGGTACTAATTGGTTCCATTGAAGCCTGTTTATAGTTAATATTATATTTATTAGACGTAATTATTCATATAACACGTAACGATTTCCTATTTTAAGTGCATATTTTGACAAGTTCATTCATGGACAACGAAATTAATGTACCTTATTTAACCATACTTATGTACAAATTGTACAGGCATTTACATATGCCTCTATGTAGCCTAGGGCAGTAGCAATTCTGGATATTTTCATAAATCAAGTTTGGGCCTCCTGGCAGACCAAGATGGACTGATGGAATGGAGAGAAAAGCAACCAAGCAGAAAATCCTAGTAGGACCTACCTACCTAATTGCTTTCGCTAGTCCCTATCTACTATCTACCTACCTATGTGCAATAAGTAGTTAGATAGTTATATATAGCTCACTTCAATACCCAGGAAGGTATCATACCTATACACTAACGTTGTGTGGACAGTTAAGTACGTTGTTTAACTAGATTTATAAACATGTAAACTGCGTAGTACATGATCCCCGTGTATAGGTACCTAAGCACCTATCTATTGGTATTTGAAATAGATGCAAAACCTACTTTTTGCCTTAACATGAGTCAATGATTTTGTTTTGAATCGCGAACGGGATTTCCCAAGTTAAGCATATTCAAAACGATTCCATTTCGGACGTCAATAATTATTATGCATGGACAGTAGCCGAGGCTGGTGGGCACCAGTGGGCAGGCGTCATCGGGTGCGGTTAGTGAGCCGCTAGTACCGAACACTGTTTATAAACACATCGGCGGCCGACCCGAGCCCGGCGAGAGAAAGGCGCTTTCCCGAACCGATATGCACCGCACTATCGCCTCGCGTCGTTAAATCACTCTAACTCTACAATTATATCAAATACTCGGGAAAATTGTTTCCGCCACTGCCTAAGTGTATAGAAACGGTCAAAGAAAATGCGACAGTTTCTTCTTTGTTTTTTCCATGGCGTAGAGCCGACGAGGTAGAACGACAGAAAGGCCGTGTTACGTGCACTATATTGTATAACGGTGATTGTCTTACCGGCGGCGGCTCGGATGCGCTGTACACTTCAGAAGGTGGGTATTCGGGCTTCATGTTGATAGTCGCCATCGAGTCTGGCTGATGCTCCTTCTCCATCACAAATTTATATAAAGATTCACTGTTTGAAATCGGAAGCGCGCGCGATGTCTGACGTTCGGATAGTAAGTGTGCGGCCGTGGAGGCGGGCGCAGTCGGCGCGGGCGCAAGTAGGGGGGCTGCGGTGACGACGACTCGAGCGGCATTCACTCGCCGAGTGATTGCGTGATCGCCATGGCCAATAGGCAACTTAAACAACAAGCCAACAACAAAGAACGCTTTATAACTTTAAAGCGCCTCTCTTATTTGTACTTCTAGGTACCGTAGATAACTGACTAAACTAAAAAATTCCCCACATTGTCGCCATAGTAAAAATTGTTCATATTGACAAGCCCAACAACGTTTCTAAGACCATTGCTCGGGGTCCTTTTAAACTCTATACACATACAGTAAAATGTAACCTCTGACATAACTAACTTTTTTTGTTTCTTAAAACGTTCAGTGTGACCCACGCACATCGTCCGTGAAAATGTCAACTGTCTATCACGGTTCATGTGATAGAGAGTAGTATAATAGTCTCTTGTATCAACCAGTCATCGAATTTTTCATACAGCGACGTGCGTAGTAGGTGCTTTTTAGCAGGTGTTGGTACTTTTTATTCTCCCTTTGTTTAAGACGTCACCGATTTCGTCGGTGAACGTTCGGCTGGGCCTACCTTACCGACATGCCCTAATAGAAATTTATTGTAATAACGGTTACGGCCATTCACTGTACGCGAAAGTCATTGGTCAAAGTAAAATGGGTACTTAGTTACCCACTACATATATCTTTAACAGTCCTTAAATGTAGAACAAATTTTTAAAACCACGAACAATATAATATATTTTACTGAATGTACCCCGTCGGTGTTATATACATTGTTTATCCGACTCCTGTTTTAAATTTGGCATTTATGTATTACCTGCTAGCAGACCCGGCAAACGATGTTTTGCCAATATATACATGTTTTATACATATGTATCACTCACTCCATCTGCTAAAGAGAACCACATCAAAATACGTTGCGAAGATTCTAAGATCTAAACATACTGATTGATAGGGACATATTGATTGATGATGTATACCCGTATTATGAATTATTCCGTTTCATAAACTATATTATTGCAAAGTTATGTCATATTCATTCATGAACATGAATGATAAAGCAGTCAAATGCCCTTAAACATTTTCTTGATTTCTATGCATTCCCACCCAAGAGTGCCAAATTTGTACAAAACTGTTTTGGCTCAAACATTTCTCTTGCCGCTATTAGATTATGCTGATTCTTGTTACGTTGACCTCACGGAGGATCCGTTTCATCTATGGCCTTCGTAAATACGATCATGTATCAGAATATCGCGCCAAGTTCAAGTGGCTCCCCATCCGACTTCGCCGGAATGCATACATTCTTTCTCTTCTGTATACAGTTCTGTTCAACCCCTCCGCTCCAGCCTACTTAAAGTAACGATTTGAGTTCATCAGTTCGTCCTCGAGTGCTCAATCTGTGCGTTTATCGCATTCCCTCACTCTCAAATGTCCCCAACACTCCCAAAAATATTATAATAACTAATTTACTGTTTCCGCCATCTGTCTATGGAATTCCCTTCTCATTTCAATTAGATGAGGTCGCCTTTTGTAACCTTACCATTGTCTCATCAGTGTATATACAGGGTGTCCCACGGCCATGCCACATGGAGGGAAAGTACCTTAAATATTGTAGATAGGTAGAACATTTTACTGAAAGAGGACATTATTTTAATTTCAAAAACAATTGTAACTGCATTCATAGATTTTTTAATAATTACACGTTTGAACCGGGAATCGAACTCGCTACTCGAGACAAACTTTTAACTTAACTTTATCATACCAATCGAAAGGGTTTATCAGAAGGATTATTTTTTGCTAAGTAACATAGCGTCAGAAATAAAAGGAACACCATGAATTTTAACTTTTTTAATACTACTAATCAATTTATCAAATGCTCAAAATGTCTCCCCTCCTGTTGAATACAAAGTAGCATTCTTTTGATTATTTCACTCCCTGTCGCTTTTTTGATCTTGCTGTGGTGGATATTTAGAATAATACGCCTAAGTTCCGTTTGTAGCCCGTTGACACTTACATACGTGTTCTTGTAAACTATTTTTTTTACAAAACTCCATAAAAAATTCGGACGGCGGGGGCCGTAGTCGGCCGGCGGGAATATTAGTAGCTCTTCATTAATCTGAACGAAATTTCAAATCAAAAGTTAAAATTCATGATCTTCCTTTTTCCATCGTCGCCACAAGTTGTACAACTTATGGCGACGATGCAATGCTGAGAAAGATAAAAAAAAATTTCGTCTCCAAACAAAAAGAAAACCAAAATTGAAAAGCAGGGCGTAACAATGAGAAGAACTAAAAATTCATGTCTAAGTCTCTTTAACCCTTACTCATAAAGGGCTATTTTGCGCGGGAAGCGATAATACAAGACTTCTTTCACCCATCACACTAGTAGATGCCCCGTGATTAAAAAATATACACTGTACGCCTTTTAATGCCAAAGCGGGGTAGACAGAGACAATTGCTAAGCAAATGCGCACCGTTCAACAAGGGGGGTTGAGCCCATCACCGTTATAAGGTTTCATCACGATGTTTTAATCTGCTTCATTTCAGTTAAGTACACACATAGGTTGGTACTTCCTACCTACACTTGAGCAAGTCCATTGTTTCGTCGTCTAGCAACCTGCATAAATAGGTATTTTTTTAACAAATGGAAGCTTCAAAGCTTTTATTTTCTTTTAAATTGTTCCCGGGGTAATTTCGACATAAAAAGAATCCTATGTTTGATCTCGGGACTCATACCTTTCACGTTGATTGCTTGGTTCAGCGGTTTAACTGTGAAAAGACAGAGTTTCTTTCGCATTTATGTACAAAAGTTAGGATTTAAAAAATATTTTTTCGCTGCTATTATTGTGTAATTTTGTAATGGTAAATCTATCTATAGTAGAATTAGCGTGATAATATGCTGTAGTGAAAGTGAGAAGTTTGTCATGGTCGGCCCTCACATTTTAACGAGAGTTTGACGATACTTTGACTATGACATTTACTTGATCAATGGCAAATGAGTTACAGACTCGATTCCACATTAAAAAGAAAAAAACTTAAAAACTTGACAGTTACATAAACAATATGTCAATATTTTTGTCAGATTTGATGTTGACGTTTGGAATTTTAGGTTATCTTGAACACAAAAAAATTATAGAAGTTTCAAGCTGTTTTTTAAACTTTTAACATACAACCATGGCTAATTCTGGAAAAGGCACTTTTCAACCTGTTAGTATTTAAGTAAGTCAATGTTTTAATTACTCAGACGATGTGATCTAACCAACTGGCGATCTTTTCTTCTAGGATTCAGATGTGCATATTTCTTACGAAGACCAGCAGAAGATCAATCGTTTTGCGAGATTGAATGCTAAATTAGATGATTTTAAAGATGAACTAAAAGTCAAGGATAATGATCTGAAAAATCTGGAAGAAGCTGCTGAGGAGCTGGAACTTGTTGATGATAGTGAAACTATTCCATACTTAATTGGAGAAGTATTTATCTGTCAGGGACTTGAGGATACCATGGTATGAATTTTTATATTAATCTCTCCTGAACTGTTAAGAGTAGTAGTCCTATGACCTACTCACATTTATTTGGTACTTCTGCTCAATATATCTGTGCTCGAAATAATTTAAGTAATGGAGCCTAGATATTATGCTTAAGAGTATGGTACAGTTAAAATTCTTTCTCGTCATGTTTATTCAAAAATTCCCACAACATAAATTGAAGGCATAAACCATGTATACCTTGCATAGTAGTGAGGCACAGCTTTCTAATATACATAGCAAAGCTTAACTATTTAGTCATGGCAACTGCCTTTATTAAGAGTGATATACGAGACATTTGTTGTGTATCTGCAACACCACAAGGTTTGTTAACCCATTCCTGCCCCAAGCTTGGGAGTAAAAGGTGTGAAGTGTATTTTTTAAGCTTGGGAGTAAAAGGTGTGAAGTGTATTTTTTATTTATTATGTGTATGTATGTGAAATGTTAGCATTTCATTTTCTTTGTTTTCTCATGTACTATAGTCATCAATCATACTTTTCTTCCCCCAGAAATCATTAAATGAAGCGAAAGGCAAGAAGCAAACTGAAATAACTGACCTACATCAAAAATGTGAAGACCTCAAGTCCGAAATGAGCACATTAAAAGCACAATTATATGGCAAATTTGGAAGTCACATTAATCTGGAGAATGAAGAGGATTAAGAGAGTAATAATAAAAAAAAACTAAATTTTGTAATGTTTTATTAACAAGATTGCAACATTATTTACTCACACTTGTCGGATACTTAAATTGTACTGTGAACTGAAGTTACATTTCTTGCAGTAACATTTATTGGTTTTATAATTGTAACCACCTTACCAATAAAAAAAATATCTGCAAGAATAAAATTATACTTGCCGAGTTTTGACTTTGTAAACATGATCTAACAATTCTTTTTTGTAAGGTGGTAAGTGTCCAATAAACTAGCTTCATTAAAACAAGTATAGCTTAACTTATCTCCATGTACTATTAGTGGTGTTTTTGCATGATCAAGTAATATTATTTTAATATTAAAACTAGTGTAATAAATATAATATGTAATACTTTAGAAATATTTTTCATTTACCTACAAACCTAATAATAAATAGAAAGACAAACAAGTGCCTTGGTAATAAGGTATTAAGTTATACAGTAAGAAAAAAGAATATGCACTTTCCCATAAACAGTAGCACCATAATTCTGTTAAATGGCTATTAAATAATTATTTAAGCCTCATTACAAAAGGTGAAGTGGCTTCCTCATCCTTATGGACATCAGTAGCCTTCCAGAAAATACTTGAAACAATATTGGTAGTCATCTTCTAAAAGAAAAGATCCCATAAAAGAGCAAGTCCAAAGGCAAACAATCTTTGACTAACAAAGTTGTATCTCTTTCTTTGACAGATTGTATTTTTAAACTCCTCATTGATGACTAAACAAAACCTTGGAACTCTATAATAAAAGTACCACATAGAAAGTAACTATATAAATAGATCCATGGTAAATGTAGTGAAGAAATGGTTCACATATCTGATGGTTTAATTTTTGCACTGCTTACCAAACAAGTCTGTTGACAAGTACTTAACATAACTATATGTAAACATTATTTAAGGTCATGTATCTACACGTCAAAACCAACACCTTATTCTAACATGGAGGTTTTTCAAGGCCTAGTCTCAATTGTTCGGAATTTCGACCATTTTGTCAAGTAATTATTTTAAAATTTACCATAATTGTTAGTCTTAAGCCTGAATTTAACAACAGTGGTATGCCAAATGGCCTTAACTTTTGTTTACCATTGAACTGCTACTGAGACCTAAGGGTTTGAGAACATGATGCACATTCATAATTATATTGCACATTTTAAATTCAGAATATAAGTTAATACAAGTAAAATATACTTTTGTCATTACAGGATATAATAGCTTAGCTTGGGTACTAGCTTCTTCAAATTAAGTAGATACATTTTATACAGAATTTCCTGAGTAGGAAAATTAAGTAAAATAATCTTAATCTATATAATATTTGTCTTATGCATAATATTTAGGTAGATAGGTACTTAGACACCTACTTACATTGTGTGACATAATACCTGTAGTCAATAGGTACATTAAGTAAAAACACAACCAAAATAAAACTATAGGTACCTGCTACATCACAAACAATTAAAATAATATTGAATAATTATCTACTTATTCTAATAACATAGCCAAATATTTGTAAATAGGTACCTTTGCAAATTAACATCATAATACAAATAAAAATATACTTTCATGTGTAATTCCATCACAATAACGTTAAAAAACAGATCAGATTAAGTTATAAAACATACAGGTACATTTACTTAATATTATCATATCAAACTATTGAATAAGTACTTATTATAACATCTAATGACATATATTTGCGACTACAAAAATAGCACTCAAAAGTAGTTCTGTAACTATTTCCACATGGCACAGTGCTTTATGGGAATTAATGTCGCTAATATCGAGTGACTCTTTTTTTTGCTTGCGAGGGTGAAATACTCAGGGTGACAACCTGCCACTATAGGGACGGCAACTGGATAGTGTCAGACTTCTGAGCAAAGCCTCCGACGGCCTTCTGGCTGTGGAGCCGCTTCTGGGCACATAGAGAACATTCTTCACTTCACGCCCAAGTAGCAAGCACTCGCACAAGCAGCCCTTGACTTCAAAATTAGTGATTGAATGGAACCAAAAGATATTAGCACTACTTCTTACTCCATTTTATTGTACTACTACCATGTATTAGGTATAGGAGACCATGAAATTATGTAAAAATATTTCATAAACATTTCCAAACAAAACTTAACACTTTCGAGGATGTACGACGCAGACGATAGAACTTTCGTCGACAGCGTGATGTGTTCAATAGGTTATGGAAATAATGTTGGTTATTTTACATTCAATTGAATTCTTGTAATGAAATGGATAGATTCTAATAGATAGTCAGGGTATATAATAGCGAATTGTAAACAAGAAAGTTAGCAGATAGGTACTGAAATAGGTATGATTCTGAGAAAAGAAACTCCAGATGACTTAACTAGAAAATAAATGTCGGTACATATTCATTATAATACAAAAAGTAGATATAACTACTGTGAAAATGTAATTAAATACTGTAAGTACGTACGAGATTGTATGGTTTCACTACGTGATAAAATAAATAATTCTCTGTACAAAGTTTACAACCAGTCAGTGGCACCTTAATTATATTAATGGTCATACACATAACGATGAAACTTAAAACCTGAAGATGAAAGTAATGATTTGTTTCTAATTCGAAATTTTCCGAACGCATCATATTCGTCAACACCTACACTAGTAACGCCGTGTACATTCATTCGAAATCGGTCATTTGAATACCATTGCATGGTAGGCGTAATTAACCCAACGTAAAAACGACAAGCCCATGTAATCGACAGCTAGGTTACAGCTGCTTTAAACCACAATTGTCTAAATAGTTTGTTGATTATATTTTAAACGTAGTCATTCTGAAAACTCTTTTTCGCGTATGTACAATGACGACTATGGATTATTATGAATCGGGATATGATGAGTTTGCAATGTGTAGTTTCAAAGATGGAGCAAATTTTCTTAGTAATTTCTCTTTGGTCAGATATTTTCTTAAGCTTAAATGGTTAAGAAACGTCATTGGATTCTTGCATAAAACTCATAATGATCGCACACGATCTTCCACCTACCTTGAAAGCAACCCGAAAATGCATTTTCTGACTTACATAGGCGAGTACGTCATATAGCTCAAACTGACAGCTATACTTATATGAATAACCTGAAAACGTAAGGCTGATTTAGATCACTCTCTGTATACTAGAATTAGAGTTTGACAAAGAGGTCTGGTGAAGGATCTCTTCCTCGTCGTCTGTCTCCCGGTCGTTGGATATCCTGATCGCTTGATACCACTGATTTGTGAGATCTGTCATTTGGCTCTTGCAGTCTTTCAGCTCCTGTTGAAAATATTTTAATTCGTGAATGTCAACAAAGTTACCTCCACTCTCTGACTATATGTAGGTGATCTCTAAAACTACGCAACAGATTTGATGCGGTTTTCATTAATAGATAGAGTGATTCTAAAGGAAGGTTTATATCTATAACGCACATGCATATAAGCGCAGAGAAATCACGTATATTGAAAAAACAACGTTTGACGGGTCAGCTTTCATAATACCCAGTTTTTGATAATATGAATGATGATGACTTTAAAGATTAAGATATTTGAAAATATTTTTTTTTTTCCGAAAACGAACGCAGACACAAAGGAAGAACGGACTGTTATTTACATATTTTGATACCTATCCCCATGTCAACAAAAAATTAAAAGTTAGCATTTCCATTAGGCAACGGACCACAATGCACCATAAACCTCTGATCTTAATGGGATCAAAGGCGTAAGTCGACGCAGATGTAGCATTGACAACATACCACGTTTTAACAAAACACAAACTTGACACTTGCGCAATGAAAACGCGGTTTCAGGTTAATGATAACTGTGTGTGCCTGCATACATACATAAATAAACAATTTCAGGCATCATATATACATACGATAAAAATTAGATACTGAAGCAGAAATTTAATAAATTGTCTCTTTTGCATAAACTTTACGATGGCATTAGACAGATTATATTAATGATCGTGGCTGATGACGTCAATCGACTAAGTATTCTAAATAATATATTTATGACTAATATGTATTGTAGATTTTAGAGATAGAGACTTTATATTCACTAACCTGATGCGTGAACCGGCGCGTGAAGAACGGAGTCAAAAACTTCATGTCTAACCGTGCGAATCCACGTATCCTGCCGTTATTAGTGTAGCTCACCTGTAAAATATTTACGACAATGATAACACAACTAAACGATCACAGTTTAATGATACAACGATCGCGACAGCGTTGTGGTGGCAGGTATAATATTTGACATTTATAAGGCAATGCGTTGAAAAATATTTATACAGTGCGTATCCACACTTGTCTACAGTTTAGTCTACATACCTCTAATTCTTCCTCGGTCATTTCAGAAAGATGTTCAGAGTCGATGGTCTGTCCCCACTCCTTGGTCTTCGACAAGCTCACTTCCTTCTGTTTGCGTTGGGTCCGTGACCGCTTGGTCTTTTTGTTTGCCTGGAGACATTAACGGGCTCATAGAATAACCTTCGTCAGAATTAGATTAACTTATTAGGACATTATTTTCAACTCGGATTTGAATGAAATGATGTGAGTTATAAGAAGTACTCGCTTTACAGTATGAGATCATAGTTAAAAATTGGGTTAGCGCATCGCATAGTGCCTGTGCATGACCTAAAGGTTAAAGTGTCCTCTCTAGTGCAGTCTACTGGCCATGCAGCACTAAGTTTACTTCCAGCTCCCGTGGCATGTCTATGTATGTAGTAACACAGATCGAAGTATACCATGGGAGGTGTTTCAGAGATGCAGGTTGCATAAAAAAGGTGTATATAAGTCCTATAGGTAGTTGCGGTGGCCCCCATGGCGAGATATACGTAGCTAATGATAGCTAACCGTTTCCAAACTCTTAAGACGTAAAAGTTATAATACTCACCCTTAAAAACTTGAGCAATGGCATTGTAGATCCACCAAAGAATAGGGTGGTGAACAAAACAATTATTAGAGTAGTTGTAATGATGACGTGCCGAGTCTCGTCCGAGAATCCTAGATGCAGCGAAAGCGCGTAAGAAATCGCTCCCCTTAGACCTGAAAGAATAAATTAGTAAATCATCTATGTGTGTAAGATAGATACACTCACTTAAAGGAATATGGAGATTTTTTAAATGCTTTAATATTTCATAAACCATGTCATAATGGTTATGACTAATTTATCAGATACATTTTATGCCATAAAACTAATAGGACAGGCAATTTACTATGTTTTATCCTAGTGTGGCGAAGTATCACTTAATGTTACATTAAAGTGGTAGGTGAGCAATGGTACCTCTTTTAAGCATGGCAAGTTATAACATTTAATTTATAACTACAATATGTAGGTGCCTGTATCTATACCTACTTACTTACATATATCTACACTTATCACAGATTAAGGTATTTTAATCTATGGACAGATTTACTTGTGTTAATTCAAAGGTTATAAAACATGTACCTACCTACAAGTAAACACTTACCTAATTCATATGATTTTCGTACTTTCAAACTTATTGATAATATTATCTAGATTTATTTAAGAATCTTACCACTGAACCACATTATGAACATCATTTTTTTCGTTATTTTATGTTCTCTAAATTTGTTGCACAGCAACGCCAATGGAAATATGTTCGCCGCCCTTCCCAGCAAGCACAGAACAGTGCTCCACACCACAAGGGCTGGCTCCACGCGATGTTTGAAACTAGAACAAAATTATAACACTACAGAAATCTTTTTTATTTTATTTTATGTTAATACATTGCGTCAGCCACAATTCTTGTGTAAACAATTGAGTTCACAATTGTTTTTGTCTTGAAACACTGCATCAAGGTCAAGACTCAGAACGAAATATAGCGCGACGGCCAACTCGCGTGGCTGGTTCGTATAGCAGTCACAATCGCCGCCGGCGGTTTCCGCACACACCAAAGAGATGTTCCAGTACTGTAACATCTATCCAGAACTGAACTCGGACTGTACATACTGAATAATTATTCCAATTCATGTTCTTAATAATGAGTACTGCTACTTATTATTACAAGATCATCTGGATGATCACTGGTTCAGTAGCTAATATTCTGCTATAGTCATTTAACACTCAACCAAGGACAATAAGTTATATTGTTATCAAGTCAAAAAGTGGCATGTGTCACCAAAAGTGTTAAAGAAAGAGTGTGCGTTACCCCAGCCAGATTTTGTCGAAAATCACATTTTTTTTAAAGTAGATAATTAGAAGTCCAACTTCTTCAATTGTTGTGCTGATTTTTAAATTTGTTTTGCTTATGGTTTTTTAGTTATTTGACAAAAACAGATCTGGCTGGCGTAACGTTACCCCAGCCAGATGTTTTGTTAATTAAAGGGTTTATTGAAATAAACTTTAGGTACATAATTAGTATTCTGAACGAGGTAAATGTTGCCACAAAATTTGAATTTGTATCGTTTATGGTTTCGGAGATATTCAAAATCCTGCTGAGGTAACGTTTACGTGTTCGCTGTATCTCCGAAACGGCTAAGCGAATATGTATAATTTTTTGTACACAGCTTCTATGACTTTGTTATAATTTGTTTGCCAATAAAGAAAAACAAAATAATGCACCGTTTAGAAGTATTTTAATTAAAAAAAAAAACTCAAAAATAGCTTCTAGCTCTTCAAAAAAGAGCTCTAAAGCCTTATTTGAAACGTCATTTTGTAGCTTACAACTGCCTTCAAATGTTTGTAAATTTTCATTAGAATCCTGTAGGTATTTATTAAGTTACAACGATATTTAATTCAATTCTCGTAACGATGCGCTCCGGAGATTTTAAGCCTCCGATTTACTGAGTTCCTTGTGGATTTAAAAGTTGAATAAGATATCATTAATTAGTATTTTAGTTAAATTTTCTACCTGTAAAATTTCAGCGTAATACGATTTGTAATTACTGAGATAATTAAAAGAAAGACATTAGGTAGTGCATGATCATGGCAACCCGACCAAGTATAGATGGTTACGAAAAAGCGGCCGCGTAGTACTTTATACTAACTTTTGAAATTAATAGGATAGTTTTAAACGTAAAGTACAGTTACGTACAGAAGTGTAAAACGAAAACAATATCATCTTAATTTGGGTATTTTTATTTACAAATCATGTCTTATAAACTTACAAAGAAAAATGCGAAGTACCTAAACACTTTAATTTAGTTATATATTTTCTTATAGCAGCATAATAAATGTTCATTGGCTCAACATAATTATAAATTAACTTCAAAAAGATTAACATTGATTTTCAAATCATGAACTAACAATCACATAATAAATTATTGACTGACATTATTATTTTAAGAGCACATTACGATGACTGGCTGGCTAGTATTCTTATAAAAATAGTTTTATTATTAAAATCACAGATCATTATTAAAACTAAATTAAATCACATTGTACTTCAAGACATATACTATGCTAGGCTGAATAGTTTAATTCTGTACGCGACTGTATTGAGCATGTAGCGTTATTATACTATACGTTTTAAAAGGTAGGCATAAAGTACTACGCGGCCGCTTTTTCGTAACCATCTATACTTGGTCGGGTTGCCATGATCATGCACTACCTAATGTCTTTCTTTTAATTATCTCAGTAATTACAAATCGTATTACGCTGAAATTTTACAGGTAGAAAATTGAACTAAAATACTAATTAATGATATCTTATTCAACTTTTAAATCCACAAGGAACTCAGTAAATCGGAGGCTTAAAATCTCCGGAGCGCATCGTTACGAGAACTGAATTAAATATCGTTGTAACTTAATAAATACCTACAGGATTCTAATGAAAATTTACAAACATTTGAAGGCAGTTGTAAGCTACAAAATGACGTTTCAAATAAGGCTTTAGAGCTCTTTTTTGAAGAGCTAGGAGCTATTTTTGAGTTTTTTTTTTAATTAAAATACTTCTAAACGGTGCATTATTTTGTTTTTCTTTATTGGCAAACAAATTATAACAAATTCATAGAAGCTGTGTACAAAAAATTATACATATTCGCTTAGCCGTTTCGGAGATACAGCGAACACGTAAACGTTACCCCAGCAGGATTTTGAATATCTCCGAAACCATAAACGATACAAATTCAAATTTTGTGGCAACATTTACCTCGTTCAGAATACTAATTATGTACCTAAAGTTTATTTCAATAAACCCTTTAATTAACAAAACATCTGGCTGGGGTAACGTTACGCCAGCCAGATCTGTTTTTGTCAAATAACTAAAAAACCATAAGCAAAACAAATTTAAAAATCAGCACAACAATTGAAGAAGTTGGACTTCTAATTATCTACTTTAAAAAAAATGTGATTTTCGACAAAATCTGGCTGGGGTAACGCACACAAAGAAAGAATCTATTTATCACTACCAATTTTCCTATAATTCTTAATAACAATAAGAAATGAGTAAGTAAATAAGTAATCAAATGTAAAACTTCTATCAATAAACAAACTATAGATAAATTAACAAGTTACCTGAAAATGGCAAGTCCCAGATAAGCAAATACGCATGTCTCAGCAGTGAAAGCCAGCGTCCTCATGGTTTGTTGCATTGTCACTTGTGTCACAGTAGACAAGTTGAAATGAGTGTAGTGTGACATCACAATCCCATTAAACAGGATTGCCATTATACCTGTAATGACATTTTTTAATTTAAATCACCTATTGCACTTCAGATACAATCTTTTACCCAATTAAAGTAAAAACATTAACTAAAAAAATGCATGTATTCCATAGCAATAAAACCTGAATTCCAATGAATTTGATAAAGAATAATCCCAAACTATTCCCATAGCACATTATGCTAATGAGGTTGGCTTGGGAAATAACCTGTTTGTGGATGTAATATTAAAAAACAAATGACATTTCTAATTGTTTAGGAATAGTAGTACTAAGGGTTCTTGTAATAAGGTTTATTTTCCTACAGTAAATCATTTCATTTATATGTGAGTATTAGAAAATTTTATCAGAAGAATATTTTTTTATTTTTGTTTATTTTATTGACTATTACCTGATAGGTGAATGCCCTCAGCAAGTACATATGGAGCATATGTAAAAACAAGCATCATTCCAAATTCAAGAGATGGGTTTTTTCTGAGATCTACATGTTTTAAGAGAAGCGAACTGACTAGAGCAAAAACTACACCAATAGCAGCAGATGCAAAAAACATCATCCAGAATCTATTGATGGAAAGAAGTATAGCTTCTCCAGTGGACATATTGACATCATTAATGTCTAAAACAGCTGTAGTCAGAACTATAGCTACTGCATCATTCAAGATGCTCTCACCAAACACTAACATATTAAGTACAGGGTCAATGTCCAGGGCATGGAATATAGCCACTGTGGCTACAGGATCAACAGCAGATATTAAGGATCCAAAAGCAAATGATTCAACAAAACTCAAGGGATACACAACTTGTGCTAGTCCTAACAAATAAATACCAATGCCTATAATGAATGCAGAGATAGCTGTTCCAACTATGGCAAACAATAAAATGGAACCAATATTTTGAAAGAAGTTTCCTTTATGCAGATTATATCCAGATTCAAAATAATAGGAGGCAACAGGACAAGGAAGAAAGCTGTTGGTGAAAAGGCTTCTTCTTTACGCCAATTTGCTATATTCTTTATTGACAGTAAATTAATAATCATTCCAATAAGTGCTCCAAGAAATACAATGACAATACTTTCTGGTAAGTAAGAAAAACCCGTTTGAAGCATGAGATGGATTAATAATATTCCTAATGCCAAAATACAAAGGACAAAGAATATTGACATGGAACTATTATGCTCATCTTCTGCTGAACTTTTCTCAGGGAATGGTGCTTCAGATGGGGCTAACGTTGATGTATTTTGCGATGCAGTTTCCGAAGTATTGTTAGCTTTCGCTGTGAGTACAGTATTGTTCGACGAGTCTACATCAGAAGAAACATTATTCGCAGCCGTGCTGGAAGAAGGTGGCGGCACAGAAGAGTTTGCATTTCCTTTATCGCTCGTTTCATTTTGTGCAGTACTTATTCCTCGCTTCGACCTTGATATACTTGATGAAAGGTATATTTTCCCAAGATCTTTAGATGTAAACACATTTTCTGGCAAAAAATCTGTTTTGCCATTATTATCGCCCTCAGCGCTCGTACAACGCAACACAATAAATGTAAGCAATACAATTATAAAACCAAATTCTTTAGCAAAGAACACCATTTTGATGATGAAATTTTTAATACTTTAGGCCATTACATTTACACTTGCACTTGCACTATCACCGACCTCAGACCAAAAACAACTGTGGTCTGTGTGTGACTGTGACGCACGATTCCGTCTTACTGACGTCTGACTGTCATTGTGACACTACTGACAAGAGCGATTTTTTTAAGAGTGCATTATATAGTAGTGCATACTACATTGCTGTTTTTATAAAATTGTCCTTTAATATCAGTAAACAAAAGTAGCAATGTAGTGCACTCTTTATGTTCACCTTAATATGTAGTGTAGTAATCGTACCCATGTCGTACCTCAATTCAATAAAATTTTTAAAAATCGCTCTTATGTGAAGCTAAAGTACCGATAAATATTGCCATCAGATTCCGAGGATCAAAGTAGTATTGGTTGATATGCTGATATACATACACCAAACGTTAGCCTCTCGTTGTTATAGCTTATAAGCGCGGAGCCTTGAAGTAGCACCTGGTTCAGAGTATGAAACAATGTACCTATTTTGCGCTAGTGAGTGCCTTGATATTAATGACAATGGTCTTAATCCAGTGGGATGGTCCTATGCAAATGGGTTCCTTTACATTCCCTGGTGGGGATTTGCTTGCAGTGTAGGATCCCAAGGGGAAGCTCAGCACAGTACTCACCTTGTGTGTCGGACGACTATAGGAAGATATAGTGCCGAGCTCAGAATCTTCCGAATATCTCGCGAGATTCAGAACTTTTACTCGTGCGACACACTCTTTATATGAGCCCCAACGTGGCAACTCCAAGTTTAATACTCTGCTGTATTTGTTTTTTTTTCAATTGTTTTTTCAAGTTTTCGAAAAGGTAAAAAAAAAAGGCTCGATTCCCGAGATTCTGAATGCGCCATGAGCACCACCCTACCGCAGCCCGCTCCGCATCCGTGTTTTCGTTCATACATTCGTTCAATAGAGTAACATAAAGTCTCATTCGTTCATTTCCGTTCAGTGTTTTTCCTGTGTTCGCCCGTCTGCTATTATTTACCAATAAGCCAAAAATAAATACAAAATGGATTCGTCTTTGCGTGAACAAGTTATGATAAATCAATTTGTTTTAGCAGCAGGATGTGCTCAAGAACAAGCTAGACAACTATTACAAGCGGCACACTGGCAGTTTGAGGTATATTTTCATGTTTATGTAAACAAACAGAAATCATGAAATGGCTGCTATTTTGTCGATGTGTTTTGCAATAGCCTTGGATCATAATAGAAACGTAAAATACAGATAGCTCCCAATTCCCTATCATTTATCAATTGATAAGCGTGTGCGTCGCAACATAATCAAATGTATTATGTTGTTTGTTTTTTCTGTACTCTGAAAAGCGCCGCAAATTATTATGTTGATTTCCATTGATAAATTTTATTAGTATACAAACACATAACCTCTCTCTTTGTATTTACTGTGCTTTATTACATGAAATCACTGCTTAATATTTGAATAGCAGTGTAGAAATCTTGCAATGTCCTCTTTATATGATAAAGAAAACAATTTATTATTATGTAATTCACAAAATACTGTTGATATGTTACCATAGCATACCTGCAACTTTCATGAAAACAAGATTCTTAAATGTAATTACTTAGATACTACTTAATTATTATTAGTAACATAATTACCATGTGACAACCACCTATTGATAAAAAAAAATCTCCAGCCTAGTCTCTTATTGAATTCTTTTTCAATAGAATAATTAACATTTATTTCAGACTGCATTATCAATATTCTTTCAAGAAGTGGCAATTCCTACTGGGGCCAATGGCATTGCAGCCCCTCACTATCGTCAGGTATCTATAACATAATACCTACTTTATTAACAGACCATTTGTGTACTTGGACTTGAGAATTTTGGATGTGACACCAGCTTCACTAGGTGTGCCAATGGGTCTCTTTTTAGGGCCTATGTATGAAAGCCAAGAAAGTGGTGTACCTGATAGTTAAAAAATTTCATGTATGAAAAATTTATTGTTATTCTGCAAACTTCACAGAAAACATACTATCTTTCTACATTAGTTCTTGCAACATCCATAACCTACAATTTAACTGCAAGAGTTTGTAATATTGGGAGTGACCATATATTAAATTAACGATTTTTATTTAGCAACTGATGACACCCTGCAACACGCCGGCGACACCGCCGAACTTCCCTGACGCACTGGCAGCATTCTCTCGGCTGTCAACAGCAAGCAGCCCTGGCGCGGCAGGCGGGGGGGTGACAGGCGCTGTCTCCGCTGGAGGCGTGCCTGTCTCACCCCTTGCTCAGCCCACACAGCCCAATCCCTTCCCTCCTGGACCAAACCAACAATCTGGCTTCCCAACCCACTCATACTCAACTACTGTAAGTGATGTACTAAATCATTGTTCCTTCAATAAAGCTCCTAAAATAAAATTCAATATATTACATAAATCATTCAAGTTACATAAGTTTTATTTTTATGTGTCACAACACTACCTATTCATGTAGAAAAAGAAAAATCAAAATATCTTTTGAAGCATTCATGGCAAAGTTCGAAAACTTTTATCCTCTCCAACATTCAAACTTTTTATATTGCCAACCAACAAACTCATCTTTTTTATATTTTCAGGTATGCAGTGAAGACATGCCCAGATAAATGTGGAAAATGGGCCTAGCAGCTGTAATTTATTTTTCTAATGGTGCGAATTAAAAGTGAGCTGTGGAATTGTGGACAAAATGTTACATGTCAATGAACCAGGGCACTGGTCTGCCCAATCATGTTAGAAATTCTATGAAATCTTGTATCATCTGTACAGTGGAGTCGAAGACAATTTGCGCTAAGCAATCATTCTAATTTTTATTTATATCAGTAAGTAATCATAATCAATAACATAAGGATATGTGTACAGTAACTACATTCATTCAGATTAGGCAATTATAGTGATGGATGCGACTTTGTCATTAAACATTTAAATTAATGTTAATTGTAGTTTTAGTTTAGATAGTACAGTTTTCAATCACTTGTTGTTGAGTGTTAATAATATTGATTGGTTATTACTTGGGCTTATCGAAAATATGTATTAGTTTTAATTGACGTAAGTGTAAAAGACAATAGAAGTAAAATATTGTATTACTTATCAAAAATCACCACTCTCTAAAACAATCTATCTACCTGTTTATCTTTTTGTAAGTATTGTTACTTTGGCAATAGTGTCATTTATTTTATTGACTTTGTTGTGAGTCATAAGTAAATGAAGTTGTATTTTGACTTTCCCTTTTGATGACTACACATCGTCTACCTGAAATAATTTAGGTAGAACCACTTGTCTGGAACAAGTGTAATTTGCAGACATAGCTGACTCAATATTACTGCTGTTGTTTATTCAACACAATTATTGAATTTGTATTACTAATGAAAGAAGTCTTGTTTCATTGTATTCATACAAATAATAAGTTTTCTGCTATGCCATCATAGTTTAATTTACTCCAATTAGTATGCATAATTTTTACTACAAAAATGTAGTAGTTTTCCAATATTGTTCTTTTCATGCTCTCTGTGCTACTCTACACTAGCTGACTTCGACACAGTTGTGGAAATATCAAGTGTATGTGTTCAGCTAGTGTGTCAAAGGTAGGCCATAATAAAATGCTGAAGTAGGTACCTTTGTAATATAACTTGTAAAGGTACTTACCTAAATAATATTTGTAAGCCTTTGCCACTTGAGGCAACAATCCACCTGCATATTGTCTGCATCTAATACTTACAAGTAAGTAAAATAAATGTAATTGATCTATCTATATATATAATCATTGTGATTACTTTATAGTTTTATTTATACAGCCTAACCTAACAAAAAACGTCAAAAAATTATTGCTATATAGGTAGGTAGTTCAATTATAATTAGGAGGACCTCAGTAGGTACAGGGATTGTCAGCAATATCACCATTAGGTGGTGGGTACCTAATGAATAATCAATAATACCTACATACAGTTTTTTAGCTTGTAGAATATACCTACTTGAATTGGGACTGTTATTTTGCAGTTCTATCCATTTGTATGGTGACTTACTAAATCAGTGAAATAGAATTATAAAATTTACTGGCTGAAAAGTTACCTCTAAATGCCAAACACTTAGGAATTACTCAGAGCTTATAAAGGTAGGTAAGTACCATATAGCACTCCTAGCTGCAGGCTTCGGTCATCGCAACATGGGCGTGGTAACCCAATTTTCAGTTACTGTCTCGGCAGTGGTGCCAAATTAAAGACAGCCGGTGGCTTGAATGAAAAAATCTGAACTGACCACTTGCTGGGTCAAAATATTATAAAGGCGCGATATATTTTATTTAACACTTATTAAAATATAAAAATTTTAATTACTATACCAGATTTTCGATGTAGGGTATCCTCAGAGGCTCAGATACCTAGGAACATGTAGGTATACTACGTGTACTGTAATTCTGAGCTCAGAGGGTATATTGCTATCAAACGTAACCCCACTTACCTCAAATCATGTGCCTATGTTGCGTTCTGTAGTACTACCGGCATCAACAGTCGTATTCCCTGCTAGTAGTCAGTGATACACTATCGGGTGATTAATACTACTGTATTCCTTGGTAGAATTAGTGAGGTTTCACCGCCGTAGGACAACTGTCACCGGGCAGAATACACTTTAGTATGTGTAGAGTTGAGTACCACCATAAAAGAAATGTGCTATGTCTAAATAAACTGACTACAACATAATATTTTGTACAAATTTATAGTCTATATTTATACTGACTTACCTTACTTACTTATAACAATATACACATATACTTATCCAGAGATAAGTGGTACATATATCACACCTAAGTCATGGTGGTTTGATACCCACATAATGCAAGTTAAAAAATCATAATAATAAATCCAATCTGACCCCAAGTACCTATATTTTTTATATTATAAACATACAAAGACAGCTTAATGTTAGGTGGCTGACCTCTTTCTACTGCCTAGTTTTTTTTATTTGACCCAATGGCAAACTATATAGTTTTATTTTAAACTGGTTCTTTGGAATTCTCAATCTAATAGTGAGTTGAAACAAGATATTTGACACACCCTGACACCATTCTAACATTTTCAATTATTTCCTAGTGGGAGTTAAAGATTCAGCATGCATACAATGAAACTTGTAAATATTATTTGCAAGTAGATTTATTCATCATTGAGTCATTAATTATTATAATTACATAGAAACATTAGCTAAGATTCATTATTACATTAACTTAAACATTCTAAATATACATCATTTCTGCCATTTCAGACATTTTCTTAGGAATATGTACCAATGTTTCAAAATAACTTGCTAATTCATCTATAGTGACATCACAAGGTGGATTTAAAGCCTGTTGAGAGCAGGAAGGACTTGCATGATTTTTGTCATTTTCCTTACTGGTACTAGGTTGTTCTTTATGTTTGTTCATCCACCATTTAGATTCATTGAGATCACATTGAATACTCTTTTTATTTGATTCTGGTGATATTTTTAATTGGTAACAATCATTGACAAGTGTACACAAAATATTTTCATTTGGCGATGATGAGCATAATAATGATGTTCTACCTAATGGTTTTTCTTTAATTTTAGTAGTTTCTTTTATTACAGTTGTAGTGTGATTTTGGAGCAGTTTCAATGTTGGTTCTCTTACCAGTTTACAATTCTTTTTCTTGTAAATAGGTATTGTAATGTCTGGCTTTCTCTGTGAACCACAACCACATTTACTACTTTTCATTAGACTTCTTGTAAAAAAGCTTGATCTCCATTGAGAAGAAACAAACGGATTTTCACCATTCACTGTTACTCTAAGGGGCTCTATTTCTAGTCGGCCCATTTCAACAGGTAGTAAAGTATCATCCTTAGACAATCTGGACATCCTGTTCCTGAAACAAATTAAACATTAAGTAAGTACCTAGAGCTGGAAGTTTTAACATTTGAGTAATATTTACGAGTGTTCATAAATATAGTGTAAGTTGAGACCAAGTTAACTATTACTGTTACTTAAATACATATTATTCGAAGAACAAGAGCAACAATTTGATGAGAAGTATAACAGATAGGGTAAGCTGTATCACGAAAATAACGATTGTTAAGGATAGTAAACATCTGATTAAAATACTTCATGCACATATAAACAAACGTTATCAGTCATATGTACTTGAGGTACTTTTGAAAACGTCAACAACACAGGCAAAGCCGCGAGGTAATCGCTAGTAACAGAAAAGGGCACATAATGGATACACGACAAGCTGAACTAGAAACTTCCTCAATGAAATGACGAATAAGTTTACTTTGTATTTACCTTTTGGATATTTTAGTAATTAATTAGCTTTGTGACATTATTTTATCTATCTAAATTGAAAATATCGTGAAATATCACAATTCTACAACAAATTACGCCATAAATAAAAACACAAAATAAACACGCACAAACATTGCAAGATCAAAAATGGCAACTCATTCATTTCATTCCGTTGATTCATACAGATCAGCTCATTCGCTTGATATCATTCATTTGTATTTCCGATTAGGGATGGGATTATAAATTGATCGTATGCACAGCGCCATCGAGGAGGCTATATACGTCCATGTGTAAAATGACCATTACAACAATCCAACGAACGCATCCAACCTATTAATTTGACATTGACAGAAAAAGTATTGGTTGAGTTGATAGTTTTGCCTAGAAAGATATTGGCTTTTCCCGGATACAGTTCGGATTGGAACCTAAATGAACTAAATAAAGATTATTGATTTACTTTTACTTGTTGTTTATATATTAACTGAAGGAATAAAACTTATCAGAGCTATGGAGCCAAATCCTGTAATTATCGCCGCAACGGTGAAACAAACTGCAACTGTAAGTTATTAAAATGTCCCCAGTAAGTGATGTTTTTACTGCCATAGTCCACATACTATATTTCCTTTGACCTTTTCAGCTTATCTTCTTGCACGGACTTGGCGATACAGGGTTAGTAAACGCGATTAATGTGTGTTTTGTTTTTACTTCTATATTAATGTCCAGGTTCAACGCATTTGAAGGTATTAAGGAAGTATACTATTTCAGACACGGCTGGGCAAGCACGATTGCTTCTATCAGAGGCCCCCATGTGAAGGTCATCTGCCCTACTGCTTCTACTATGCCAGTAACACTTAATGCTGGTTTCCGAATGCCATCTTGGTTTGACCTGAAGACTCTTGATGCCACTGCTGCTGAAGATGAAGAGGGAATTGTCAGGGCCACAAACCAGATCCATGGTTTGATTTCAGATGAAATCAAGGTGATAATACATACATACATACACTTCACGCCTGTCTCCCAGAGGGGTAGGCAGAGACTACAGATCTCCATTTGTCACGATCCTGACATACCCCTTTCGCTTCATCAACATTCATACATCTTTTCATACATGACCTCCGGTTTCGAGTACTTTTCACGCCACCTTCGGTCAGGACATCACTAATCTGGTCTTTATATGTCCTTCTGGGGCGACCTCTACTCACCCGGCCCATTACATCACCCATATAAATCTCCTTCGTCAATCGACTTTCATCCATTCTCTCCATATGCCCAAACCACCGAAGCATGCCCTTTTCAATCTTGGTCACTACGTCTTCCTTCAAACCGCAACTTTCCCCTATCACACTATTCCTTATCCTGTCATTCAATGTCACACCTTTCATGCTCCGCAATGACCGCATTTCTACGGCATTGTCTTTACTTTTATGCTTCTTCTGCCATACCAACTTTCACTCCCGTACATTAAGGTAGGTGCCAGTACAGCGTCATGGACAGCCAATCTTGCCTTTTTCGACATGAATTGGCTCTCCATAACACTGCGAAGGCACCGTTAACCTTATTACCCGCACTCACTCTTCTTTCAATATCTTTGTCAAACTTTCCATCACTTGTAAATATAGATCCCAAATATACAAACTCATCCACTTGTTCAACTTTCTCACCGTCAATCATGCACTCACAAATTGTCTTTTCATTATTTTCGACTACCATTACTTTGGTCTTACTAGCATTCACTTTCATTCCTTTCCTTTTCAATGACTCATTCATACAATTAATCATCTGCTGCAATTCATACGCCGACGGTGCAAGAAGAACTTGATCGTCAGCATATACAAGGCATTTGATGATTAAACCACCCATATCTAGACCCCAATCACGACCTTTCAGATCTTCCAAACAACTGTCCATGAACAGATTGAACAGCCACGGAGACGCTACGCATCCCTGTCTGACCCCTCTATGGATGCCACACCAGTCTGAGTAGGTCCCGTTTACCCTGACACAGGCACTGGAATCATCATAAAGTAATTTCAAAGCCCGTACCAAGGTCTTGTCCAACCTGAACCGGGACAGCAGCAAGGTCCACAACTCATTCCTGGGTACCCGATCATAAGCCTTCTCTAAGTCCATGAAAGCGCAGAAACCCTTTTGGTTTTTAGCCAAAAACTTCTCCGTCACCTGGCGCAAAGAGAAGACTTGGTCGGTGCATCCCATTCCTTTCCTAAAACCAGCTTGTACATCCCAGATTTTTTCATCAGTCTCACGTATTACCCTTTCGATCAACACTTTTGCATACATTTTGCCGACGATACTAAGAAGGCTGATTCCTCGGAAATGTTTGCAATCCTGCTGTGAGCCCTTACCCTTATACAGTGGAACGATTACGGCTTTGCACGAATCACTTGGTACTCGGCCGTATCGCCAACATGCATTAAAAATAAGGTACAGCAGGTTCGCCACCACCGCACCACCAGCCCTCAGCAAGGTGATAAATTTTCTACAAATGTGATATATGGCAACTGTAAACATGCATAGCTACTAAAATTTCACACACTATTTTTTTATCCTACAAAATTTAGTTAATAGTTATTATTACAGCAGTGTTTAGTAATAGACAGAAAAAGTATTGTATGTATAGTTATGTACCGAGTTGTTTATCAGGAACCTGCTGGACAGATTTATAATACTTGTTTACATGTACAACAAAATGCATTGCAGTAGAAAATTTTAATCTACTAAAAAATTGCAAATGTAGAAAGGGCACAATATTTATTAGTATTCATAACAATATTTCCAGGCTGGAATACCATCAAACAGGATCTTGGTAGGTGGATTCTCTCAAGGAGGTGCCCTGGCCCTGCATGCTGCACTTACATACAAGGAACCGTTGTCTGGTGTCATTGCTCTATCCTGCTGGTTGCCACGACATGCCATTTTCCCAGAAGGAGTCACGGCTCCCTTGGATCTTCCTGTAAGTATACAAAAGCTGGTAATTTATATTTAGTCATCATTTTATGATTGTTTGCAAGTTTGTTACTGATTTCATAGCCGTAAAATCAAAGTCTCAAGTATTGTATGGTTAATTTATTCAATGTCTCAACTTTGGTTAACAATTTTCTGTTATTATCCTACTAGAAAAATATGATTATACATATGTAGGTCCATCCATCCATCTGATATAGGTAAGGGAACCAATAAGATATAAACAAAATTATCCCTAGAATGGTGGTTTGAAGTTTTGGATAGTGTGAATTATGTACCTGACTGAATGCATGTCTGGCCCTTAGCTGCCAAATTGAAACATATGACCAGACATAGTGAATCCTTTATTGCTCTCCTCCATGTGACCATTTCCCCAACTGTAACTATTCATCTGTTTACCTGAATGTATCATGTCCCATGATAAGATCCATTGCAGTGTTAAGTGTGTTTTTTTTTAAATTGGGTGACTATGTGAATGTGAATATGGTAAATCCAATGCAGACTGCTTTCATAGGTAATAATATGATTTTCATATGGTTTCCAAAATTAATGCCTGTATCAAACTCTTTTTTTTTAAACTATAAACAAGCATTTGACCAGCATGCTGCCTGATGGTAAGCATAAACGTGGTCAACAACGGAGCACACTTGTTCACTAGGTTCCCGTGACTTTAAGATTTCTAGACTATACTGCGCATGAAACACAAACTCCGACAAGTCATTCCTCATACTGACCAAATGGAATATCCACTTCCAATTGATGCAAATGGAATATCCACCTTGTATGGATGACGTTTTGCCTTTGTCCTGGTTGTCCTATGGTAGAAGCGCGATGAGGGTATTAGGCTATTTAACTCCGTAGCACACTCAAAAATGCACCCGATAGAAAAAAGACAGGCTCCGCCACCTGGAGGCGTTGCTCAAGGCTTTGTACCCGATCATCAAACAGCTTGTCGGCATCTATAAGTCTTATAACACGCCTCCCTATCTCATACAAATATGGGCCGATGATGGTGATGAAGAGGAGGCCTTTAAGTTAGCCATGACAAATCCGCAACAATCTTCACACACATTCACATTTAAGCAGGTGAATAGGGCACTGTATTTAATTTTGACTGCTAAATATCGTAAGTTAAGAATTTGTGACGCTTCAGAGGCTTAGATAATCTGTCGAAAAAATGTCCAGCCAGCTTGAAAAACGACTTTTCGCTGGTTTTCCAACTCTGCAACGGAAGTGATTTTGACAACTTTTTGTATATCCTTCACATATATTTTTTGTGACAGCCATAGAGCCAAAATGTTTTAATAGAAAAATGCAAAAATCTGTGTCCAGCCAGCTTAAATTTACATATAAACTTTCTGGCTGGACACTTTTGAACCTTATTAACGGAAGCGTTTTTGAATACGGTTCCTTTCTTAGGTTTTAGTGACGCAATTTGTGACGGCAATAACGTTGAACTTATGGCGTCACATGTGAGAAATCAGTGAAAACGTAGTCCCGCCGTCAGCCCTGTAGTTCCGGGCGTATAGAAAAGAATAGGACTACGGTATCCCCTGCCTGGCGTATAAGGCGTCCTAAAAGGGGTCCTAGGGATCGTGAGTGTTGGAGTGGGGTTCCCGACACCTGCTTGCACGGCCCCGAGAAGGGCGGCGGTTACCCTATGGCCTGGTAACTGCCGCAGGTGAAGGAGGTCGCTGGGGCAGACACACCGCGGCCGTCTGTCCCGAGCCGGAGTCCGACAGGACCGATCGCTTGTCCTGATGCAATTCCTTAAAATACCTTACCGACTTTCTAGTTAAGTTCTTCCTTTGAGTTATTTTTATATTTTTTACTAGTAGTTTTAGTATACAGGATCTTAAACCATCGATCCAATGTGGCTCAGGCTTGTTGGACAAATCTTCACAAATTCTGATGTAATCTTCAAAATGTGGTCTATTTTTTTATTATGATATAGATTTGTCCAACAAGCCTGAGCCACATTGGATCGATTGTTTAAAACGGAAAATAATAAACTGTACATCAAAATTACTAACTTGCACACCTAAAAAGCCAAAGTTTTCATCAGAATGGCAATTAGGTGTGCAAGTTAGTAATTTTGATGTACAGTTTATTATTTTAGTTAGGTTAGGTTAGACTTTTTTGATGCACGTTTAAATACTATCCGTTTAAAACCCTGTATACCCTCCTGATCTATATTTTGCATAATGTTAATAGTAATATTAACGGGACCATAGTCATAGAATTAAATCATGACTCGCTGAATAAGGTCAATTAAACAAGTTGACACGGGTTTCTAGCTTTTTTAGATACTATTGGTTTTTCTTTTTGGACTCCGACAAGTCATTCCACATCCTGGCGGTTCGCACTATGAAAGTAGGCGAAAAGCGTTTGGTTCGGTTCAATTGGCACATTTCTTCACGGCGGCGTTAGTATTTAACTCTTTCCCGGACAGTAAACGCCTATAGGCGTCATAATAATAAAACATCTATACTGTCCGTCAATGTGTTAAACGAGATTTGCTGTTCACTTCGTTATGTGCAACATGCATGCTAACCTTCATTCACCGGTATCTACATATCTGAAAGTAGGTAGGTAGTTGACGTAATTACCCACTGACGGACTAAAATTGCAGTTTTGCATATCACGGACAGGATGTAGGTAGAGCTAAAATACCTATTTAAATTCAAACATGTTAATATTAAAGGTTAATTGAATGTCTACTTCATTAGCAAATAATGGTGATATTTAAGTTTCATTTCCGTAATTTGGTACCTTAGAAAGATGAAAAGCTTTTATATTTTTACTTTAAAATGTGCCGTGTGTGACGTGTACCAATGGGCCTCTTTTGCAGAGCCTATGTACGCAACGCAACGCTCGTACGGTGAAGGGCAACATCGTGATGAAACCCGCACACCACATGGTGTGTGAACCCTATAACGGCGATGGGCTCACCCCCTGTCACGTTGGGTTAAATACGCTTGGTGAACTGTGGGTACTTGCTTAAGCAAGTGCCTCTGCCTACCCCTCTCTGGGATCAAAGGCGTGAAGTGTATTTATTTTTATATATTTTTTTACAGTCAAATCTTACAGGTAATGTATTCTGCCATCGCGATAACATGGCACGGTCTTTGTAGGGGGTTAGATTAAGGTAGAGTTGTTGTATTGTGATAACTAATGTAAATGTGGACCTTAGCGTCTAATGACGTTCATATGAATCTCAACCTTAGGTTACTAGACCAAGGTCTAGGTCGATTGTACAAGCTCGAATAGAGTCTTGAACATATTTTGGGTCCAGTTCTTATATAGTTAAGTTTTTTGTTTTAAATGTAGTTGCTTACAAAAGGACGTGTCGTAGATAACGCTATAGCTTATTCATCTTAGGATAGGATTATCTTTTAGTCCTTTGTAATACCAGTTGACTGACATCCCTTACAAGCTTCAAGTATAAGTAAGCATCTCTTCAAGCAAACCTTCGAAACTTGATTGTCATTACTAGCTGGCTATTGTGGCTCATGATTAATTCCTGTAGCAAAGTTAATCCGCTGTAATGTAGCAATAACCTTTAAATGGTGAAAGAATTATCGAAATTCGTCTATTTTTTTTTTTAGTTATTCGCAACAAACATAATGACCAAAATACAAATATTTCCTATGTATAATATTAATTTTAGTATACATTACACACTGGATGGCTAATTGTAACATAAATAATAACAGTGTAACTATGTTAATGTAATTAAAAGTATAGTAGTAATATGTCTTGGATGAGACAGATATATGACTGATATAGATATTGTTATTGTATATAATTTTTTCGGTTCGTGCTCTTATTGTTGAACTGCTTTGGATGGATATAATGTATGTAGGTAGGTACCTACTAATTAAGACCATGTTATGCTGTAAAGTCCTAATTCATTTGGCAGGGCCATTATTATAGTATTGTATTATAGTACTTGTCACATGTTTTCTTTTCCCCATCTCTATCAAGCGTCGCCTTCGTACTTAGAGTAATGTTTGTTGCCGTGCTTGCCCGATGGGTATAGCTGTTTGAAATGTCTCAAATCGATGATAAAAGCGAGAGAAAGAAATTGTTATCTTAAACACTGAAAATAAGATTTAGTTTGTTAGAAAAAAGTGAAAGATAAGTTTTAATTTTAAATAAATGGGACTTTAATTATTCTATTACTTGTTACCTATAGAGCATCCGATTTTAATATTTGCCCAGGTTGTGGGCCACACACTGTATCCTAACTAGGTTGCCAAAAAAATAGTATAAATTATGAATGTTCATAATTTCTATAAAAATCTGTAAAAAAATTGATGTTTCCACTGTTGCCTGTGACAATTAATCTGTATCATTCTAAATCGAAGTATTTTCTTCTACAGATTTTCCAAGCTCATGGTGACTGCGACCCGGTAGTTCCGTACAAATGGGGCCAGATGACAGCATCGTTCCTAAAGACCTTCATGAAAAATATCGAGTTCACCACGTATCAAGGGCTGTCACACAGTTCGTCGGACCAAGAGCTGAAGGAAATGCGGGCTTTTATTGAAAAATACTTGCCCAATAAATGAATTACCTATGTGATTGCCCCCAAAGAACAAAATATCGTCATTACATACGTATCTCACTGCATTTTGCTCGTCACTGAGCTCTGTAGATTGTTATTGTACTAATCACGTCCTCCAGTTGGTTTCAAACTAGTGCGGTAGGTATGCATTTTTATCATAATATGAAGTTAAAAAATGTATTTTTATTTATTACCTGTAAGATTTATGAATAAATTCATCATCCATTATTGTGATTGTTTTTACTTCCCTTTGCAAGTAAATTGATACGGTAATTTCCCTCGTTTCCTACAAATTGTACAGTAAAGAAGAACCTACAATAATACCCGGGATTTTTAACGATTTCATAGAGCTGTGCATAACAGTAAAGTAAGTATGAATAAAAATATTATCATAAACATTAAGATGTTGACATAGGATCTCATCAGTATCTACCATGCTTTTAGGGTGATTTCCGTAAATGGGGAATTTTCAAACTCCAAAAATAATTAGTACTTTTCTAGATGTCGCTAGTAGGTGTCAAGGGTGGTAGGTGTTATGTTAGTTACACTTCTCTCACATGTAAACAAACTATAATAAAATTAACTATCACCTTCAAGTCAGAAGTTAGTAATTTCGTTGACATGTATTACCCCTAATACAGCTAGCGCCATCTGTCCCTATACTATAAGAAACAAGGGCCCTGAAAATACCCCATTATCACGACGTTGTCCAAAGTTTGACGGGTGACGCACTGACATTAAAAAAAATCAGTTTTGAAAAAAATGATATAAGAAAACTTCAACATCATTTTCAAATACCTATTGATTGATGCCCCACACTGTTCATAATATATTATGTACGGTTTGAATAATGTTGATAAATTCAGTTCTATGTATGGGGATCCCCAAAAAATTATTTTAAAATCTTAACCCTTTACTTGACAACGTATCTGTACAGATACATCAAACTTTAAAAAATTATATGTGGATTGCCTTTTGGACATAACGCAACGTCTTTGCATCAATGTTTACTTCAATTTATACTCTTCAAAAGCTCGTCTATGTTTTTTATGTCGGCAAAGGTACGGAGCTGTCAACCTTCTTTCGTTTACACCCTCCATCATGCTCCCGCGCATAAAGATAAGAAAAATGCTAAAATAATGATTTCATTGATCAATTTATAAAAGTGTTCATAAAAAACTATAAAATATATGTTTTATTACCGTTTGAACATATTTTGCGTATGAATGATCGACTGCAAATGTTCTGTTTTTGCGTTTGGAATTGGTGTATCTCATGAGATACAATGCCAATTGCCAAATACCTGACAACGTAGGGATTATTAGGGTTGTATCTCGTGAGATACTCCGCCTGGTACCTGACATATTTTTTACCATTTGAGTTGTATCTGTATGTGCACATTGCCATGTCTACTAATACTTTCTATGGATTGGGGTGCTTAGCTTTTTTTCTATTTGTTTTAGGCAGGAAGGCTTCATATCCTTTCTAGAGCTAATAAAATATAAATAAATATGTGCTTTGGTATCGGAATGCCACTAGACATCAAATAATTAAGATAGTGCCAATTCTGATTGTGAGGATGAGAATGTTATTTTTGAAAGCATGCCAATGAAGAATCTTCTTCGGCTCCTTCTCTTCCTTCTTCTCTTGAGAAATTCAACATACTTTCGGACAGTGAGTATAACCTTAATGTACAAAGAGTCGCTGTATCTTGCTTTTTGAGGCCATCGCTTCCTATTTAAACAGATTTCTTGAATTCTACAGGTCAAGAATCGCCACGCATAATTGTTCCTCCTTCGCCAACCGTTTCAGTGTGTTTTCCACAACCAAAAAGACCTAGAATTAACCGTACAGTTTCTGAAACACCTGAGCCTTTATCGCCATCACCATCCACCACGAAAAAACTCGTTCGAAACAACCTAGGTTACAAGATGTGTTTAGGTATACAAAGGAAACCATATAATTTCGTATAGGTTAACAATTGAAGAAATTCGAATATGCCGCGGAGATAAACGACAAACAGTTGCCAATCGAAGACGAAGTCATGACTCCACTACAGTTTTTCAAATCCTTCCTCGATGATGACACTATCGACATGATTACCGAGCAGAGTAATTTGTACTCAGCCCAAACAATAGATCGAACTCATAATTTTTAAAAAACAGGATATTAAATACTTCATAGCACTGAATTTGTTCATGGGGATCGTGTCTATGTCAGCTTATACCGATTACTGGTCCGAAGAATTTAAATATCCCCAAATAACACACCTAGTAATAGTGATAGGTAACCTGGCATTGTATCTATCGAGATACATAATAATTAGGACGCATAATGTGGAACTCTTGGCAAGTATTTCTTAAACTACCCTCACGCGATTTTTTTCTATATTTTTTTGTGTACTCTTGGATCATAATGATGACGCCATAAAAGTTTCATTACGCAATTCAAAAAAATATTTTTCTGCCAAGTTAAGGGTTAATGGGATTTACAGAATACTTTAAATTTGTTTAAAGTTGTTAAAACAGATTTTTTAATGTATTTTCTCAAAAAAGAAAAAACGTTTAAATTAGTTTAATACAACATTCAACACCGAGAAAAATACTAAAATGTGAATCGTACTGCGTTGTGTTTGTGTGTGGTTTGTTATCATTGTACATACCTACCAAATACCTACCTATGTTCTGAACGCGGAGGTACAGGGACGTACATCTAAATATAAAAGGAGAAAGCGGAGTTGCATAACCTAATACCCCCAATCGCGTTTTTACAATAGGACAATCAGGAGAACGGCAAAACGTCATCCATACCAGGTGGATTTCCCATTTAGGTACGCGAACCAAACGGTTTACAACTACTTTCATAGTGCGAACCGCCAGGATGTGAAATGACTTGCCGGAGCTTCAAGTCGCGGTTGAAAAGAAAAAAAGGATGTACTTACCTATCTTTGAAACCGTAGGGGCACACAAAGATCGAAATTCCCACGGGATCGGGAATTAGTTTTTCACTATAATAATATAATCATTTCGGATCCTTTTGTATAAAAATCTCAACCGATCAAGTTAGTCGTGTAGCTACTTACCAGATTACCATACAGAAAACCATTACCAGTTACCATTACCTTAAAAACAAACCATACCATTACCATAAAACAGAACATTACCAATACCACATACCTGAACATTATACCTCAAGTCATGCCGTGCGTCTGATTTAAAGAAACATAGAAGCAAGTAGTTCTGATAAGAACTGCTCAGGCAATTTCAGAAACAAAGAGATAGTCCTGAAAAGGACTGTTTATGTTGAAGATGCATTCGAGCAGTAGCACCATTCAACACGACAACTGGAGTCAACGCGACGACACGATGAGCGATCTTCATGCGGCGGCGGCCAAGCGGGAAAAGGAATGAGTCGACTCGTGATCTTCTCACACCCTTTCGGGGTGGAGAAAACGGCATATGGGCCGTCATGGCGCCTGCTTTCCTTGCCTGGGAGCCTTGGCTTTGCGGCTTCGGCTGACGGCTTGGGGAGTCAGCGGGGAGAGTGCCTGGCGACGTCGTCGACAGCCAGTAGATCGCGCGGGTACGCCCTGCCATCCGGCGGTCGCGCGTGCTGCGGCGCTATGTCCTTTATGTGGAACAGCGCCAAGGAGTCTGCGAATATGCCCTGGGCAAGGCGCATGATGAATTCGTCCAGGCTTTCCAGTCGAAGGTCCCTCTGGATCACGTCGTTCCTCACGTAGCGCGGGGCGTCGATAAGCGTGCGAGAGCGAGAGGCTATGCTGGGCTCGGAGCTGGCGGCAATGGGTCTCCGCGAGGGGCGGATACCGTGCGGATGTACAACTTGTACACCCCCACCTTCGTGCGCAGAGGGAGTCTTGACTTCAGCACTGGACGAAGAATGGCGCGGGCGGCGCGTGTTTGGTCGACGACGTTGCTGGCGTGTTGAGCCATCCTCAAGGAACGGTTGAGTGTGACCCCAAGGTACTTGACAGTCGGGGTCCACTCGACTTGTCTTGCTTGTTCGAGGAGCTTCAGTTTCGGCGGTTGATGGGTGTTACGCGAGACGATCAGCGCCTGCGTGTTCGCCACGTTCACCGACAACCTCCATCGGGCGAGCCATGGGGGGAGGGCGGCCAACGCACGCTGCATCTTCACTGCTATCATTCTAATTTGCACAAACAAACTTGTTGGAACGCAAGTGTCGCCATGAAAATACACTATTATGGCAAATGGAGTCGGTAGTTACCTACGTATGATTTGCCAAGCACAGACATTTTCGAGCACAAGCCGTGCATGACGTGAAAAGGGACAGCGGGGCGGTGGGGGCGGGCTACAGCTACGATTGGTTTTGACTTAATCGCTTGATTGCGCATATCAAGATAACTAACTAATGTTAAATGTTTCGCGAAATGTAGCTACTTTTTGACACAATTTCATATTATTTTTCTGTATGTTTCAAAATGGCTTTGCTAAGGCAAAAATCGCCCATATGGATGTGTTTTGTGAACACACGTTTCGCTCATAGCTTGGTACTATCCGGCCGACCGGATATCCGGTTATAGACCGACGTCCGGATATCCGGTTATAGACTGCCATCCGGCCATCCGCCGGATAGTCAAAATTCGGCCGGTTATCGGATAGTGGCAGGATATCCGTTGCAACTCTAATTTTAATCAGAATACGACTTGGTCATTGCTGCTCCCCAGTGTTTCAATGCTGTTTGTGAATGTGGTCTAGACGAGGGTGATCATATTCTTTTCTTTAATTGTTGGCGTAGATGCTCTAAATCCTTTCCTATATAATGGGGAATTTTCTTTGACGTTTTTCTGACAGGTTTTCCGGTGGAGTACTGTCATTACTGTCAAACTTTGGAAAGTATGACAGTACTCCACCCGAAATTGAATGTAATTCATCATTAAAATCATTAAATGTAAGGCCCCCCCTTCCTGTGAATAATTCCTTTCTTTTATCTTCGTTCATATTTTCAGGGTGATTTTAGCTAGACAAAGGCAGAAGCCTAAATCATGGCTTCGAAATTCCAGCCATTTTAAAGTTCCGGTATACGCTCGGAAAGTCCGAAACTCGCATAATAATATGTGGGAGTACGACAAAGTGTAAAAGGTTTGTGTTAAATAGGCTTGGTGAACCCGCTATGTTAAAAGATTAGTGTATTTTTACTATTCCAACATGTCTAATGTAATAGAGGGAGTTCAATAATGCTGTACTGTTGATGGAAAATAGTGAAAATGAGAAGTGGAAAGGTCTACATTGACTAAAGGGTTATAAGCCCGAGTTCGCATCAAATGAAAAAAAAAGGAACTAAAGTCTAAACGGCTGTATTATCTTTGCCTTTCACAGAAAGATACATTTAAAAACAATGGCCTGTCACTAACTTTATAGGTTAGATTTTTGTTTTTATTGTTGTAATTTCCTTAATGGCTGTAATTTCTGAAGATACCTATATCAGTAAAAAAGAAGAGTTGAAAAAAACCTACAGAAAATGCCAAATAAGAGAAAACGTCGTAATTCAGCAAGAAGTGTGTAACGTTAACCTTTTAATTTAACGACCGATTTAGTGACTGCAAAAATGTAGCTTTGGGATTTTATTAGAATTTAAGAAATGTCTAAGTATTTGCTAATTATTCATCGCCATTTCTTTCAGCGCAAAATAATACAGTGCCTCCACCACTGGAGGAACAAAAAGTGGTAAAGCAACCCAAGAAGCAGTCACCAAAATTTAGACTAAAGGGAATTACAGGTGAGCTAGCTTCTTTATCAACAGTAGAAAAAGACAGAGTTCCTTTAATGTTAACTGATGTACAACATTTATTATTGCATTCTTTGTTGGGGAACTTGAACTTGTCACAGCCTCCACGATGGTATGTACTGGACAAATGTTCACATATTGCACACACAGTGTGTCTGGTACTAGAAGGTATTTCTATCAAGCACTGGGAAAACTTTAAATCACAGTTTGTGAGCATCAGTGCAGTATTTGAAGATTATGTAGAATTGTTAACACCAGCTATTTATGAAGGATCTCTTATAGATGAACTTGCATTAGTACCTTTATCAGAAACAGATAAAGAAAGTCTTATTCAGGAGTATGGAAGTATGAATCTTGCATTAGAAGCTAGAAAAGACTTGAATGTTATGATGAAAGCTGTGTTTCCTATAAAAAGTGAAAATGCTCCAGTACCTTCATTATCAACAGATTGTTTTCCAAGAACACAGCTAATCATGTCTGCATGGCAATTGGTTGAAGAAAATTATCCACTGCCCCTAAAAGGAAAACTTGAAAGTGCATATTCTGAATATGTTATGACAAAAGATGAGTATTGTCCTGTCTCAGCTATATCTCCAATGTTTGGTTTGGACTGCGAAATGTGTATTACAAATGCTGGATCAGAACTAACCCGAGTATCTATTGTAAATGAAAACCATGAAACAGTGTATGAAACACTGGTCAAGCCTTACAATAGCATTACAGATTACCTGACAAGGTACTCTGGTGTTACTAAAGACATGTTGAAGGATGTTACAACAAGGCTTGAAGATGTACAAAAAGATATAAAAGAAATCTTACCTCCAGATGCTATATTAGTAGGACAGTCCCTTAACTCTGATCTGCATGCTCTGAAGATGATGCACCCATATATAATTGATACAAGCCTAATTTACAACTTTACTGGGGAGAGAACACGGAAACCAAAATTAAAAACCCTTGCAAAAGAATTCTTAAATGAAGACATCCAAACTGGCAAAAATGGTCACTGCTCTGTTGAAGATTCATTAGCTTCTTTAAAACTTGTCCAGCTAAAATTAAGTAAAAATATAGAATTCGGTGATGCCGTTCATACTAATAGATCAAAATATAAGGAAAACTTAATAAAAGTTTCCAAAATCGAGGAAGTAGCTGTTACAATATTCAATCATATTATTGAACAAAAAAAAACTTCAGCAATAATTGGATGCAAGGATATCACTGGTGATTATAATACATACTTGACACAAGCAAAGGAAAGTGTTGTGTCTCAAATGAAGAAAAGCAAACACAAAAAGGTAAAATTGTGGACTATGGATGATTCAGATGAGGTAATAGGAAAACTTTGTGAAGCTTCGAAAGAATTTAATTTTTCCATGGCCCATGTAAAAATCCAAAATACAGCAGAAGGTGATACCATTGAGTATCACAACATTGATAGGTGGATAGATACTATTTGGAATAATCTATGCCATGCAAGTTTATTTGCTGTAGTTTTCAGTGGTACAGTAAGTCACAATGGTGTGGCTATGGTAAGAGTAAAAAATATTTAATTTGATGTTTGTAAAAAATAATAATATTAAAATGTGTAAATAGATAGGTAGTTAAGTTATGCCATAGTTTTTATAATAAGTTGACTTATGATAATAATGTGACGATGTAAAGTAATAAGAGTACACAATGTAGAATAATAAACATTTATTGCCTTAGTAAATTAAAATTTGTGTGTTTTCCTGAGGAGTAACGGACACAAATCAGATCAGCTCTATTTGTTAACGATAATCCTCTTTTTTATCAATTCTGATTAGTCTAAGATGTCCATACACTTTTTTCTTTTCTTGACTTATCTAATGGACTGGTTAATTTACAAATGATCTATTTGATTTTTTTTTAATGTGAAACAAAATGTCTAAAACACTTCTCTTCCACGATCAAAACATTTTTTTTGTGCATATAAGATTCCAAAGATAGTACAGTCAGCCAAGAATCTCACGATAAGGTTGAAACTTGTATGAGTTTCATTAGACTAAGGCTAATTGTACACTTGTACAGTAAACAACTCTCCTTTGTTAATATTTTAGTGACCAAGCAAGAGTCATCAAATCTGATAAACCACTTTCTTGGCCGACTGTGAATATCATTTACCCTATTAGCTAGCTCCTTACCCACTTAAGACCCTATGACTATTTTGTAGCTGACTAACATTATAATCACAACATTTAGACATTTTAATTACTTAATTAAATACAAAAAAGATAAGGTAGGTAAGGTACCTGACATAGACAATTTAAAATAGGTACATACATACCTACCGTATACGTAAAAGGTTAACAACACGGAGATTCGAAACTTCTACTTCGATATTTACTTGTTTGCGTTAAGCCACGTACCTACACATTTGTCTGATGTATTGTGTGCGTATGCACTAGTAAGCTATGGTTCTATAACATGACTGTTCACATCTATCACATACAGTGGTGGCCAACTAAAGCCATTTAAAAAGAACCATGACTCATATTTTATTACATTATTTTATTGAATTAACATTATAATTGTACAGCGTTATTATGTGTGGACAGCTAATTATAAACAACCATAAAAACTAAATTAGTACAAATATTTTGTAAAATAACGCTAGCAGGTATGTTGTTCGACTGGTTCACAGATGTTGTAAGGTCTAGGTACGAGTACGCTTAAAATTTGGTCGGGTAGCCATTATTTTCTATAACGGCCTTACAGCGACGTGGCATGGACTCTGTGTTTTTCACACTCTTCTACGGCAATACCGCTCGAGGCTACTGGAAATGCATCATACAGATCATTGATATTTGTCATATTTTTGTCAGATAGCGTTTTCTTGACCGTATATCAAATTTTCGTTTGGACTTAGGTCCGGACTACTTATACGCGGGCCATTCCAAGACAGTCATCGATTGACCTCTAATGAATTAATTCACACTCTTTGAGGTGTGTTTTGGATCATTGTCATGTTGAAATGTCCAGCTTACTGGCAAATTGGAATCATTGTGTCGCGTAATATTTCCATATACTGAAGTTGATCCAACATGCCAACAATCTTTCGTAATCCCCACACTGACATTTCCACCACCATGCTTCACTGTCTTTATTGTGTTTTTGTTTAACGCTTGGTTGATTGGACGACGGACATATCGTTTACCATCAGAATTTACTGAATTAACTTTTGTTTCGTCCGAAAACAAAACGTTCTTCCACTGGCAGAGTGTCCAATTGGCGTACTTTCTTGCGAAAGCTAGACGATTGTCTCGATTCCGCTTAGTGAGCAGTGGGACCTTCCTAGCAGTTCGACCTAACAATTTTGCTTCTACTTACCTCCTCGGAATTGACCGTGCAGATATGCTTCTCGATTCACCATCAGGAAAAAGTTCCTTCCGCATTGAATTTAGTCCAATAAAGGGATCGTTCTTCTTGGCCTTCGAGTTTGCCCTCACGAGACGTTGTTTTTCCTGCCCTAACTTTTCTTGGAACTTTATCAATGGTTCCATGCGTTTTGTAGGGTTGAATCGCGTTGATTACTTATTGACAGAGCATTATAAATGATTTGTGATCTTTTTATACGACCATTGACGTTTATTGTGTAAGTTGACTATGATTTTTCTTGTTGTCACATCACACGAAGCTTCTTTTTTGCACACAAATGAAATACAAATTATGATATACAACTTTTTAAAAGTAATTGGCGGGAGAGACGCATAAAAACAAATGCCGTTTATTTAAACAATTTTTTTCTTAATAAAAGTTTACGTAAACTTTTAACGTTTCTAATTACTTGTCCAAGCCAGCTAGCATTAAAAAAACTATTATGTAGGTATCTAATGCTCTTTTATTAAGTCGTTCTTGAATGGAGAAATACTATTGGCAATTTTATATTCAAGAAAAAAACTAAGATTATTGTAAAGAACAGATAAACTTTGATACTTGTGAGTTTTCATTTAATTCTAGTGTCTACGTAACTTATTTGGTATATGAAATGAAGCGTTCCTAATTACTTAGTTGGCCACCACAGTATATCTGTAAGAACTGGAAACGATACCTTTCTGATGCGTCACGAACTCACGACACAATACATCAGACAAGCGTGTCCGCAGCTTTAGAGCATAAAACGCCCATTCCTTAATAGAGAAGATACTACATTCTAAAACGACATCTTATTGGTGGAACAGCTAACGCACCTCTTTACTTAAGTGCATAAATTTGCCCTGTGAGTGGGTCGATGGCTAGTGATGGTGGTAGCTCGGCGGCGGCGTCGGCCAGCGCCTCCCAGCGAGTGGCTCGGCTGCTCGCCGACTGACTTGGACTAGTGGACCCCGCTTCAGACGTTCTCCTGTCAAATCCAAGAAATTACAAATCCATCATTCTTTAAGAAACCGGGAGTGAACTGCCACCACTTACAACGCTAATTAACTTCGATGTTAAGCTAAGAAACCGAGGATTAGTGTTCGTAATATCAAAAGCCACTGAATTCTTGTTCAATGCTAACCAGGGTGATCCGGATATACCTACCCTTTCAAGCCGAAATTTTTTAAGTGTCAATGCCTCGGAAAAAAAAACTTTTTAGGAAAGCGTTTTTTTTTTCATACAAAAAACACAATCCGCTAATGGAGGTTTGGGAAGAAGTATAGGAAGATCGAATTTTATGAAAAGGCAATTTTAGTTGGCAATGATTGGCTGTTCATGACGCCGCGCTGCTTGTGGCCGGAAATTCTTTTGAGCAGTCCTTGACTGTTCCTACCTAATAATCAAACATTATTATTTCTTGGAAATGGACAGTTTATGCTTACCTATAAAGGTACTTATATTAAAATATTAATACATAGGTTAAACATATTTTCGCCAAAAACCTGAAATATTACGATCCGGCAGTCCTTAGTCCTGCCTACCTACCTACATGTTACTTAAAACAGTAAATTTTCGTCTGTATCATGTTACTCACGAGGTGTTTTCAGCCTCCGTATCATCCCGAACTTTCTCTGGAGCTGTTTCTTCTTTGGTTGACGTATTTGTGGCGCTGACACTGGCAGCCTCAGAAGTATGATGCTCATGATTATCGATCCCGTATAATTCAACTACTTTCTCGACAACTTCTTCTAAAGTTGACAAACGTTCTTCAATGTCTTGATCATCTTTATTATCTAACGCTTCTTCTAATAATTCGTGGTCGCTGTCGCCTTTTACATTATTCACGACGGATTCTGAAATGTGAGTAGGTACTTAGATTAGGTACGTCTATTACATGTGCAAATCGTCCGCTTATCCGTGAAATAACCTTGTAACAATGAATCGCTTAAAAGCTTGCCCATATCAATCATGTGTCTCCAATTAGTTCGCGTGCCCCGTGCTCGTGTGTGCTGAATGAAGTCCATGGTAAATTAATTGTTGAAAGGTTTTATTACAATGTGAATTAAGCATTCTTTACTTTTTATATGGGTAACTTATCGTAATGCTTTTCAGTCAAGCTTTATCAATGCTTTTTCAAAAACTAGGCGTATTGTAATAGGAAGTCTAGTATAGAACAAAACTTCACGTATAATAATAGGTTTAATAGTTACATACATAGGTGCCTACATATCTAGCAACCTTCGGATTTTTAATAAGGTTTCACACAATAGAATATGAAATAGGTAGTTCTATAAAGTCCATAGTAGCTTTTAACTAAGTCTCATGTTGAACCGAATACCTACCTAACTTACGTCATCCTACGGAACTTATTTCTTTTGTCATGCAAAATGATATGGTGCCTATTGTATTTCAGCCATATCCCAGACTATATCGAACGACTTAAATTAAACGTGTATGGTAAGTACAGGGACACTTAATTAGCCGAACAACTTATTTTCAATACTCAATAACTTTATTGCATTACCATTTTTCATTTCATTAGCCGTTGGAAATGGCTAAAAATGGGTCAAAACTGCCTCCATAGACCGATCAACGTCCATTAGGGTCCCTATGTCGCTTGTGGTTATGTGCTGTGGATATATCTAAGTATTTGATAAGATTTTGACGAAGCTTGTTGCCGATATAAATCTGTATTTATTATTTTTAAATGTTTGTAAATATATAGTACTTATATTCAAGTATATTTCTATTATCTATGCAATCTCGATGAAGCAAAATATAGACAAGACTTAAGTACCATTTTTAAGACCATATTATGAGGGCTCTGCCTACCCCTCTGGGACACAGGCGTGAAGTGTATGTCAGATAAATAACGCTTTAAGAAATTTCGGGCAAGGTAAGTAACCTGACAGTCTAAGTATCTTTACCAAACTCTGATGTTACATTGAAAAGGCAATGAAGTATACCTAATTAGTTGTGTCATGCTAAATTAACATTATAATAGGTAGTGAATAATACCAACCTACCTTGAATAACAAGGTCATCCTTTTTCTCATGCTCAGAAGTTCTCTGAGTTACTTCTACCATTTCCACTACAGTATCACATTTGGGAAGCTCCTTTGTGCCATCATCAGTTGGATCACTTAAAATGTCTGAAGAATTTGTCTTCTTTTGATCTTCTTTCTCGAGATCTAAGAAAATACTTTATTTTACTATGTACTTAGGTATACTGCGTGTAAAAGGACTCCGAGCAATGGTCTTAGAAACGTTGTTGGGTTCGTCAATACGAACAACCTTTACTATGTCGGCAATGCGCGGAAACAAAAATATTTTTTCATCCCCATACAAAATCTCGCCTCCGGAGGCAAAAATTTGTCTATTTTGTATGGAGAAGAAAATTTTTATTTTAATTTCCCCGCATTGTCGCTATAGAAAAAATGTTAAAAAAAAGACCATTGCTCGGGGTCCTTTTACACTCTGTAGGTGTAGTGTAGCTTAGAAGAATATTCAAATTCAAAGGCGTATTACGTTTGGCTGGCTGCTCAGGTCGCGGTATATTAGTGACACCTACCTAGTGTTAGGAAACCACGTCACAATATGTAGGTAGGAAGACAGGGTCTGCATCTAACAAGGATCGTTTTTGAAAGGCGAACATTTTGTTTACTGAATCCATGAGTGATCCTGTAGGATACAAATTCTGTACATACCTACAACTATTCTGCAAACGACGGAGCCTGATCAAGTTGTATGAAAATGCTTTTAATTTGGATGTAAGTTTCACCTAGTAGGTTATCATATATGCGTCATTATTGTAGGTGTAGGTACCTATATAAAATGCTTTATCAAAAGTTCTCCCGACACTGTTAGAACTTTCCCAGAGCTTTTATTTTTTTTCTTTCATAAGACCTACGGTACTTCAGCGGAACAAAGGGACTTTACAAAATCGCACCACGCTTTCCTGTCCTTAGCGAGTGCCGTGGCTACATACAGCGTGGACCTCTTGGCAGATGCCATTCGATCCCTGTGCTAATTTTGCTGGATTGATCCTCCGAATCTTACGACCAACCAGTGGCGTGCACTGGCTTTTACGACAAGGTAGGCAGTAATCCCCAAGGATTGACATCGATGTATAGGTAACTTGTCTTTACGAAATGTAGGACCTATCTACTCAACCACAAAACACAGGACTTCGTTAGCCTGTGTCGTAAGTATAAAAAAAAAGATCTAGCAATAACTCTTTATTAGGTCGGGTAGCCAAAATACTAAGGTAGGCAGTGTCTTTTTGCCTATATGGTGTGCACGCCACTGCGACCAACCCACCGACATTATTATCCTGTGCAATCTCCTCTCCAGTTGGAATTTGACGGCTCTACGCCCGGTCCCTCGTTGCGTTGCATGATCGGCCACGAGGAGAGTTGTCGTCTGTTTCGATATTTTGTACAAGTATGGAAATATTTTATTTCGCTCCTTTTATACGCAGTATGGGGTGTAATATTAATGTAGATAATATCTAAATATATAAAAGGTAAAGCTGACTGAATGACTGGCTGACATATCAACGCACTGCTCAAACGGCCAAACGTAGGGACTTGGCAATTTGGAACGGACGTAGCTTAGGTACCGTAGGGGCACTAAGTCACTTAGTGCACTAAGGAAGGAATTCTCGAAATTCCCACGAGAACGGGAATTAACGGGATAAAACTATTGTATGAAAAATCTAAACCGCTCAAGGTAGACGCTTGAAATTTGGGATACAGGTACCTTAGTACACTTAAAGCTTAGATGCAACAGGCTATTGGGAAATTCCCATTGATGGGAACGGGAGTTAGCGGGGAAAAAACTTTTGTATGAAAAAAAATAAACGGGGTAATATTGAATGAAAAAATCGAAACCGCGTAAGTTAGAGGCTTGAAATTTAACATTCATAAGTATACCTTATTGAATGCAAATTTAAGCCATGACTGAATTTTCCAAAATTCCTATGGAACCCCGATACCGCGAGTATGAGGATCGATTTTACTGCACAAGCGCCAGGGATAGAAACATTTTTGAATTGAATGAAATGTATTTAAAAAGAAAGGTTTTCCTTTTATATTTATTTTTTACAACATTAATTATTTATTATTTAAGTACATTCAACACACACCGAGTATTGTGATGTGTTTGTTATCATGTACATACCTAAGTATATATACTTAGTATGGAGTTACAGGGACGTACATGATCTTTTTTTTAAGGGAGATACTGACTGATTGACATTAACGCATAGCGCAAACGGTTAAACGTTGCCAAAGGCATTTAAAATTTGAAAAGGACGTAGGTATCGTAGGGGTGCACTATGATAGGTATTCCCGAAATTGCCTCGGGAACGAGTATACCTATCATATTGAAAATCCTTTTGAATGAAAAATCGAAACCGCTCAAATTGTACGCTTGAAATTTGGAATACAGATACCTTAGTAAACGTAAAGCTTAGTTTCAACAGATATTGGCAAATTCCTACGTGAAAAAATTGATGAAAAAATCCTTAAAACCTTAGTGAATGCGAAGTTCAGTCATGTCTAGATTTTCCAAAATTTCAATGGTAACGGGAATAGCGGCTAATGCATGCCATTACATGATACATTGGTATAGGTATAGACAAAAAAAGTACCGCGAGTTAAAGACTTAATTTTTTTTAAATCATTTTCATGAAAAAATACTGTACTAGCGTCAGATTCAGGGTAATGTTATGTAGTTTTTCATTGTATTTTCCCCGAGAAAAACGTATTTTTTTAAGGCAAATTACACGACACCTTCGACACACACCGAGAAAAAATACGGAAATATGTACTTACGTCAATTCCATTTAAAATTGCGATGTGTTTGTGCGTGGTTTGTTTACCTACCTACTTATGTGTTGAACGTGGAGGAATAGGGAAGTACATTTCTATATTCATATTCATATAATGGAGAACCTAGAAGGCTGAAATTTTTCACAGGGGTTATTTTATGATGTACTTATAAGTACGTGAGATAAGAAAGAAACTCGAAGGATTGGACTTGCGCTAGCGAGAGTTGTTTTGCCACAGCCCTACTTCTCTCATGGTCAGTTATATGTGGCGTGCTCCCGCATAAGTTCGCCATCCGGTCTGGTCATTTTTGCAACCCCCTCCAGAACGACCAGAAACGTTGTTTATAAGGGAATTTTATAAATGTGTTACCTAAATACATTTAATCTTCTGTATAGTTCTAATTCCGATTGCCCCAGCAACCGAGCCATCCATTCTAGGTACTCTTTTTAGGAATCCGTATCCAAAGGATAAAAACGGGACCCTATTACTGAGACTTCGCCGTCTGTCTGTCCGTCTGTAACAAGGCTTTATCTCATCAACACTGATGGGTAGGCAGTTGAAATTTTAATAGGTGATGTTTTTTCTGTATCCGCTACAACAACAAATCAAAATAAAATTATGATAGATAAGGGGCTTCCATACAAAAAATGTGAATTTATGCACGTTTTAACAGATGAGACTGTATCTTATGAACCGTGAAAGTAAGACATTTTCAGACACTTGATAAATGTTTGTTAATATTGACAAAATATGTATATCTTTTGTCGTTATAACAACAAATACTGACAAGAATACAATAAAAAAATACGGGCTCCCAATAAACCAAAATTTTTCTTGTATGAATTTTGACCCTGGAACCCTTCGTGCGCGATTCCGACTCGCACTTGGTCAGTTTTTAGATTTCATGTGGTCAAACTTTTACTTTAACACTCTGAAAAAGAGTCCTAGTTGGTACACGTCCAGTAGCTAGACTCGAACCCGCGACCTCACTTTGCGATTGCAAGTCAAGTATCCGACCAACTGGACCACAGAAGGTCGTCAAAATAAATTAAAATTAAAAATGTATAATTTAAAAAATTAAGCATTTTTTAAACTTTTCTACAACATAGACATTGATCTCTCTTTATAAAAGGCTCGCCACGCGGAAGAAGTTGCGGGCAAAAGCTAGTTATTCATATAAGTAACACAACTGACTGTCCGAATCGCGACCAGTTTAGTCCGAGGAAGTGCGTAGGTATTATGCCTAGCGTGCGGTGTGGCTAAATTACGTTTAATAATAGCTAGTATTGTTCACATTTCTAGGCCACGATACTGCACTGTACTTCCCTAGTTCTAATTGAATTACTGTAGGTATGCACATAATATTATTATTTTATTACTAGGTATGCACCTTTTATGTTTACTCTACGTGGTTTCACCCTTGAGTACCTAATCCGTATACCTAATGTTTTATTTTAAAGTACCTACTGAGAGGGTTCTTAATTAATTATTGTAAAGATTAGGTAGGAATCTAAGTAAAAAATGCACTGCCAACTAATTAAATACCAGACTAACAACTAAAGCATTTAAATGGACCCTGATCAATGGTCTTAGAGACGTTGTTGGTGTCGTCAAAATAAGAAACATAGGTAGGTAGTAGGTACTTTTGCTGCTAAATATAAAAAAAAAACTTTTTTTCATCTCCATACAAAATAAAATTCCTACACACGCACTTTTGCTGCTAAATATAAAAAAAAAACTTTTTTTCATCTCCATACAAAATAAAATTCCTACACACGCAGTATTGGTACCTACAGATAGGAAGCAAGTAACCACTAACGATAAGTATAAATATAAATTATATCTGCACCGACAACTAGAGCGCCAACTGAATTCCTATTGCTAATTAGGTAAGTATAGTTCGTGCATTTCATGAATGCGCGCGGGCCTTAGATGTGTGAGTCGTATATGGACACGCTAGTTGACAGTTCAAACGAACAAAACTGCCACACACACATCTAAGCCCGCGCGCATTCATGAAATGCACGAACTATACCTGATTTCTTAATGTATTTGAAGAAAATATCGTTAAATACATGAAACTATCCTAAGTAAGTATAAAAGAATTACTTAGGTATCCGAGGACTAGCAAACATTAAATACTTACCTACTTATTGAACACATTAGAACTAGCATAGCAACAAATCTAGTATTTAAAACGAAATCTTCATAGAATGTGTGGTACTTTCTATATCAAAGCGTAGTAATGTATGTGTGGTCAGGTGGACCTAGGTAGCTAACGTGTGGTTTATGTTAAGTATCTATCCAAAAATAGTTACAGTGACTAGTAAAAATACCTGGCGTGTGTAAGTATTTAAACGCGGTCTTATAAAACAAAAATGTAATTCATTGTATACTTACATATGTTGTAGATATAGGTACGTAAGGTTCTTGGACGTTTAACATTATTTTGAAAGATTTGTGGTAATTTATTTTCAAGGCCTAAATTAGTATAGTTTTAGATCGACCTCCGAGCAGTTAACACGCTAAATGCCAGGCGCCGACCAGAGCGATTCAACAAAATAGGTAGCGGCAAAGGAACAAAGTTATTGCTAAGTTTAATCACTCAGCTTCGTGATCGCTAACTTGATTAAACGTCCACAAGCAGCTCATGAATTATTCCAGCTCGTCTGAAACAAAACAAAATCGACCGCCTATTCTCTGAAAAGTTCAGTCTCACTTTGAATAGCGCCAAAACTGGTCGGAAGTCGCAATCATCGCATGAATAACCATAGAAATTCTATGCAAATTGCATGTGTGATAAGCGAATGCAAATCCAACCTGTAGCTTTTGTTTGAATGGCCGTGTGGTGTAGAGAGGGCGAGGGCGACGACGACGTTCCGGCAGGGTTGCTGGAGCTGGTGGTGCAGCCCATGGCGGTGGCTGGCGCCGGCGGCGGCCGCCTCCTGCTGCGCCCCACGCGCTCGCTCGCCGACCACCGACACCCGACTGAGCTGCGCGAACCTCGAGATCGTATCGTCTACTTGCTATGGGAGGTGGAAACCCACTCAACCGACCTCGCTACCCCATCGCGTTTTTCTAATTAAAGCTCTACATTCCTTTACCTACGTACACTCGCAAAAAATGTGATTAACATGGTTGCGCTTATGTTTATTTTCAGACTTCCAAGGAAAAAAATCCTAGTTGGTGCATAAACAACATAAATAAAAATATATTTACTTATCTATTTAAGAAATTATCCTGATCGTGTTAAGAAATAGGTATAACACAACAAGGTCCGAGGGTTAGTTTCATGACGTCACTATCACCCCTATAATTATTTTTCGTACTTAATTATAGAGGTAAAAGCACCCTTTCTTAATCCCTAAATATAGCCTGTGAATTTTCGTACATTCGACATTTTGGAACTTTTTGAAATACTTACCTACCTAGGTAAGGGGGTATATTATAAAAAGCTATTAATGACCATTGTTTTAATTATACTACCTACCTACGGGTGATTGATCGTGATTTTCACGTTCATAATTTATTTAGTCCGATATGAATCTCTACTACACCGCCGACTGTACATTCACATTGTTTGTTCTTTTGTCAAATTTACAAGTTTTAGAGTCCGTCATGGAGATTTACAGCTAAAGCCATTACTCGTACTTTTAGCCACGCAACCCCGTTTTTAAGTGCCAATTTAAAAAACTAGCCACAAAACACACAGTGGCCAACGTACCCTTGGGGTTGCGTGAGACGGACTTTGTAAAAAATGGTGGGGATTTCACACGTTTAAAACAAAGTCATTACCAACGTATTTCTTTTAATAGAAAAAATAAATTAAGTACACGACATTAGTGGTATAAATAATAATCATTTTAGTTAGGTATGCATCTAACTAAGTACGTCACAAGGGTTGATACAAATATACAATAATACGAATTGTAAATATAAATTTCTGAGCAGCAGAACTATATATCCAAAAATCCTTCAAAACACATGTGTAAAAGTTATGTAACTTAAGGGTCCCAGAGTAATTATCTATCAACAGGAATAGTAAGGTTACTGGAATTTGCAGTCTACCCATTGGTAGTATTATTGGCGCTATACTGTATATATCTACCACCGGAAAGGCAGGTTCATAAGATAATGTAGGTAACAGGTCGTCTATAATAGGAGCCACGAGCAGTTGCTTAATTACATAAGACAACAAGCTAGTTGCTCTACATTGACTGATCTAAGCTTTTGATCGCAGTAAAACATTGTGCCTAGAGATTACTTCCTGGAGCAGGGACAGGGTCCAGCTTCAGCAATCTGCAAGTCACCACTGAGTGCGATGGCCTCTATCTCCACCGCAGCGCCCAGGGGCAGCTTGCCCACCTGGAAGGTCGCGCGGGCTGGGTAGTCTTGGGTGAAAACTGAAAACAAATGTAATAATCATAAATATTATACAACACACACATTGCCTTCATTTCATGTTAACATATTGAAGGACAGTAAATTAGATCGTTTTTTTTATTGTTATGACGCCCGTAGCCGTTCACTGTCCGCCAATGTGTTAAGTTGCTAAAGCACTTGTGTTATGGAAATCAGATAACGAGTTTCTTTCTTAAGAACCTTCGAACCTACGAATTTTTCTTTCTTAAGAACCTTCTGATGTCATTTAACATACATACATACACTTCACGCCTGTCTCCCAGAGGGGTAGGCAGAGACTACAGATCTCCATTTGTCACGGTCCTGACATACCCTTTTCGCTTCATCTACATTCATACATCTTTTCATACATGACCTCCGGTTTCGAGTACTTTTCACGCCACCTTCCGCCAGGACATCGCCAATCTGGTCGATGTATGTCCTTCTGGGGCGACCTCTACTCACCCGGCCCATTACATCACCCATATATAAATCTCTTTCGTCAATCGACTTTCATCCATTCTCTCCATATGCCCAAACCACCGAAGCATGCCCTTTTTCAATCTTGGTCACTACGTCTTCCTTCAAACCGCAACTTTCCCTTATCACACTATTCCTTATCCTGTCATTCAATGTCACGCCTTTCATGCTCCGCAATCACCGCATTTCTACGGCATTTTGACGGCTTTTTTTCGAACATTTTATGCGGGGTCATTTGACCGTCGTACGAAAAGCTCAATCAGCTGATTGAATTTATAGGTGAGGTCAATATATTTTTCCTTTCGGGATATTGACATAAACAGTGATGTAAACTCGTAAATGAAACACGTAAATTTTATTAGACTAAGAGCATCGTTATGACGTCGCTGGATTTATTCTATTTTAATCTACTAAAGGTTAAAAAATTGGTATAATTTAATATTGATAATATTTAATAATTCTGAAAATCACAAAATTAGCTATAACCCTTAAATTAAATCTTAAATCGAGTGATAGGTCTTGTAATAGGTAGGTACTCACATTCGGCGTAAACACCGTTGACGGCCTGAAAGTCTTGAATATCGTTAAGCAGTATGGTGGTCTTCACGACAGAGGCGAGTGAGGCTCCGCCGGCTTCTAGCACGTGGCGCATGTTGTCGAGAGCTTGCCGGGCTTCCGCAGCTGGTCCGCCACACACCAGTTTCGCTTCGCGGTCCAGACCCAGAACGCCAGACACGTACAGCGTCTTGTCCACGAGGATTGCTTGGCTGGGAATATAATACACCTAATAAGTAAGTATTTTGGGAACTACGGTATTTAACCAAAAAGTTAATTCACTGACAAAAACACAGGCCTACCCGATACATTCTCACTTGGGTACATCTATAGTAACGAATCTAACGACGAGTTATATAGGTAAACCTGATTTGGCATCTGTGCCAAGACTACAGGCCTCCCACTGCAGTGAGTGATAAGCAAGTGATCAGCTGAACAGATGTTTAACCCAGGTGTCAAACGTTGGAGAAAGGAACCGCTTTAGGTTATCTACAATAAATAATCAATGATTATGACCGTGAAAAGAAAGAATCAAAATTGATAAAATACAACGACTTTTATACCCACAGCAAGTGCCTACCTACATTGGAGAGAAAGTCGTTAACTGGGGCCTTAAAGAGGTATTATAGCGCATAAAATAATAGGTAACATTTTAATTCACAAAAAGTGCACTAGGTGGAACTTGTGTTAAAACATTTCCTAACAAACAACCACAAACAATGGGACACACAGATGGGTGTGCCAATGATGTATTCGTCGTGTGAGGAGGGCGTCATACCACACGTACGGCTTTACCTAACCGCGTTTTGTATTCCGTCACTCCAAGCTCAGCTTAAGTTGTCAATTGTAAGTCAAATACGGAGTAGCCAGATTTAATAGAGCTGTAATAACTTCGGTATAAGTTAGAACGCGTTTATGGGCAGGGTAGTGGTCAGCGCTGGTCTTAACCTAGAAATCTAACGACCGCTCGGAGACAGAGTACCTACCTACCTACTTATCCTTGTACCCGGTGTTCCCCGTTGGCCTGATCAGATGAACGGGAAGCACTGCCTCTCCGGGCCACCACACCGTGGACCTACTTAATATTTCTAATACCCTTAAAGTCAGTCAATTAGGTTCCACTCATAGTCCAGTTAATCCAACACCAACACTCACCCTAAATGCAAAGCAATTAGATTGTATCTAGCTTAGACTGTAGCAAACCTAGTTTGTAAGTAACAGCTACCGGATTACCGAAATAGCTTTGACGGGGCGTTGTTTTATGATTTCATAAAATTTGGTGGAAGGTCACGAACCACGATCATATCTAGGTAGACTCATTAAGTAGGTAGGTACCTAGGTACATAAATAAGTAATAAAGTTGCACAGATAAGAATAAAGTTACGTACTTAGATACTGAATACCTGGATGGGTGAGTAGGATAATCAACATTCTGCCTCACGCTACGGATATGGCTCTAGATAGACAGCTAGGTGTAGTAAATCTACCTTTAATAGGAGTGCACAAAATACTTATTTGCCATAAGTAAAATCTCAGTGCTGTCTTTTTTCTCAGTACAGTTTTTTATTCTGATCTGGGATGTAAATATAATACAGCTACTGCCTTTCTTACTTGCATGTCATAGGAGCCGATTATGAGATCTGAAGATTTGGTTTATTCAAGCCATGAGTTAACAACTTGTAACTGTGAAGGATCATATTGAAATATTCTTAACTCCTTATTATGCTAAATGTGGCGGAAGGTTTGTAATTATCTTAAGGTTTACTCCACCCCACTTTGGGAATTATGGACGGGAGTGTAAGAATTTAGATAAGTATGTAAGTGTGTAGGTACCTATGTAAGTTTTTATTTTTATTGACGAGGGACAAATTCTCATGGACTTCCCGCAGCTATGGGCGCAGCAACTGGATAATGTCAAAATTCTACTGAATAATAAAAATAAAAACCCAAAATAGCATTAAGTTGTAGCAGGTGCTAGGCAATTATAGGTTTTACAATATTCAATTTTATGCTAATTACAACTAAATAAGTGACTAATTCAACGCCTTAGAAAGGTATTTCCGGCTACAGAGGAAACAAACAAGGTATAAAAAGAAATGGTGTCAAATGTTTTTGCTCTGTAGGTTAGTTAGGTAAAAAATGGGGCTAACCTGTAGGGTCCAACTGGTTTGTAGATTTCCGGGGAAGTTACAATGGTTTTAATAACCACGTTAGATTTCTCGGGAGCCTTCGAAGTCATTTTCTTGCCAGAGTCTGCCTTGCCTTTGCCGTCCTCGCTCATTTTGGAGAACCACTTATCACACAACTGAGACTGAGATATGGAAAGGTCGCAGGTCACTGTTAACCTGATAAAAGTTATAACACAGTTTAAATACACTTAAGTGAGTTATTTAACTTCTCTAGTACGAAGTATTCAAGTAACTAGGTAATATTTACTTTTGGCGATACGAAAATGATTTTGTTATTTTGTAGCTAATAATGACTTGCTTGACAGTAAAGTACCTACATGCACGTAATGCGTCACAGTCACAACGCGTTCCCGATGTCGTGCTTGCATTAATATTTTATTTGCCTTGGGTTGCAAGGGGACGAGGTGAAATGAAACCACCAGACTACTAAATTACTCACCGGTTCAACTTAAGGAAATCTGCGAAACGTGTGCGGTTGTTGCAGAAACGGGTTTTTACTAATTTCCTCAACATTTTGTACTTATCTAGCCTACCAGTTTATTTCTTATCATAACCTGACAAACGTTTCTCGGTTCTTCGCCATCCAAGGTGCTTATAACTCGTCTTAGAAAAATGTTAGAGTCCTCAATTCATTTTTTTTTATGTTAAGAGCTCTGTTCACCGCTATTTTGTTTTCTGACAAAAAAATACGTGAAAATTTGCATGGTACAAAACAAGATGGTTGTGTTCTCACAGTGGACGGTGATGTCATTGTGTCCAACCCAATTTCATCACGGCGGTAATTAAACCATGAGGCACTTCTTTCCAGCTCGGACCCTCGGGACCTTTTTGGCCCTGAGGACCCCTTTTACGACGTCACGCAAGAGATATCGCAGAACAATTCCTCATCCGAACCCGAAATTACAAGGCGTAGGAACCTTGCCCTGCTACTTGTCTACACTATACGCTCGTATCTTGAATTCCAAAAGAAAACCGATTTGTGAAAAGCCTGCAGTCGGACTGAATCAATTATCTTGCCAAGGTACGGTGTGGTTGGAATCTTCTTCTTCTTACCTATATATAAAAATGAATTGCTGTTCGTTAGTCTGGCTAAAACTAGAGAACGGCTGGACGAATTTGGCTATTTTTGGTCTTGAATTATTCGCGGAAGTCCAGGGAAGGTTTAAAAGGTGTATTTCATCTAATACACGGGGTACAAAGGCAACTTCCTAAGGCAAAACAAATGTTTGCCGGGACAGCTAGTAAATAGATATTTTACAACAACACACAAATTGACTTAATCCCATGTTAAGTAGCTAAAGCTCTTGTGTTATGGAATTCAGACAACGAAATATACTTACTTAAATACATTTTTTTTTCTTTTAAATAGGTACATACTTATATGTAAAATAAAATACCAAGACGCATCCAACAAGCTCATTGGAGAGAGGAGAGTCTTTTAATGTTTAATTTTACAAAGGCAATTGGAGTCTTTTAATGTTTAATTTTACAAAGGCGGGAATTTACGCTCTGGCAGGTCGTTTAACTATACCTACCTACCTACTTGGCTGGACGCTGTATGGATTGTCCAGGGATTTCCCTCTGCATGTTCCTTTTAACGAAATGATACAGGATTTATTGGGCGGGAAGCGATGTTATACAAATCTGTTTTTCACATTTTAAAATATTTTGTTTTAGTACCACTTTCGTGAGAATCTATCCATGTTAATCTGTGACTCATCCACCCTCTCTTTTTACGATACCTTTTTGAATAATGGACAAAAACCACTGTTGTGGGTTTAGTGGTTAGATATCAGTGGCCAAAATATATAAATATTCGAACCCACGTAAAAAAGTAGTTGTTTGGCGTGTTTTGTATACTACGGCTATATAGGCTTACCTACCTTTGCCCGTTCGTTTTGAACTAAAAAAAACTAATCTAGTTTGAGGTTATGTTTTTTATTCAGATTTCAGATTGAAATTGGCTTATGTTGTTATGCTGCGCGCGTAAATTAATAAATACCGCAGCAACTAGCGAATTATTTGGTAAAAAATATTTGTTGTCATGCTTATCTGCAATAGATACCATAATAATACTACTGTGCTTTTTCTTTAATTCCATCATTGTTTTTTTTTTTTTCAGAAAATGGAAAAGTTGGGATCCCTGTCTAGAATCGTAAACTCTATTGGATTCCTAAGTAAATATGCTATCCAGAAGCCGCTGGTATTAAACTTCAAAAGCTTCAGTGTGTTTCAAAACCCAACGACATGTAAAAAACTTCTGACACCAATTTTACCTACAGTAAACCCTGTTTGTGGTTTTAAAGTTAAGGGTCACGTACGCAGAAGATGCAAAGATTGTTACTTTGTCATAAGAGATGAACGATTATACAATATTTGCCCGACGCATCCGAGACACAAACAAATGGCCATGAAACCAAAACCACACAATACTTGGCTCCTAACACATGCATCTCAAAGTAAAGTCCGACCTTGGTAATTTATTTTTTATTATTTTAGTCGCTTATACTTATTTTAGTTTAATAAAAGCTATTAGATTGTAATGTATATGTATTGTTTTATTGTACATTTATTCAGGACATTCCTGTTTAACCAACTTTAGAATAATTGTAGTAGTTAGTCATTTAAAATATGCATAGATTAAGAAATAGCCAATGATGATAAGTAATTCAATATGTTCTGATTACCCAATGTAAAAAAAGAAAAAAGTTTTATGTAAAAACAAGTAACTATTTATTATTAAAAGGTAGGTTGGGCGCTTTGATAACACAGAATATACCCATGAAGATATTTTTAAATCACATGAAATTTGGCCTAAATAATTTCCATTCAATAAGCTTCACCAGAATGACAATACTCAGTGGTGTTATAATATATTAATTGGTACACAAACATTAATTAAAACCAAAATATTTATAATCTACCAATTTCTAATCTTATTACACTATGTTGTTTTGAAATGCAACACACAAATTGTTATGGAATTTGCTTAGGGAAGTTGTTTCATTGTACCATTCCATTTCATGGTACCTACATATTTTCTTAAACTCTCGAATTAGTAGACTGGCTCCAAGTTCTACAATTAGTTCCGATACGCCAATGTCTACATCAGTCTTGCTTACTTATTAGAAAAGCTAATCTAGCCACAGTATCATACAGTCCAGTATGAAATAGAAAGTAGGTATGTAGAATGAACAATCATTTCAAATTTTTATGCCACAATTACCCATTGCAAAAACATAATATACTTAGATCTATGTACTACATAATTAGTATAAATTCATCTTTACGGATTTAACTATTATTACTTGTCTGAATTATTTTACATAGATGTAGATGATACAATTATTTTACATAATACTGTTATAGTATTATAACAGCAAGTATTTCTTGAAATTTACCCTAAATTTAAACAGAGAGAAATGACAATGAACACATGTAAATGGGCATAGCCAATAAATACAGAATATACTGTAAGTATATTAATTTTATTAATCTTCCTCCTCTGTATGAAATGACTGTGATGACTGTAGCTGCAAAGAACTGAAAAAGAAAACTTCTTTAAGATTCTCCAGTGACAAAAATATATTTTTGGTATAATTTGCAGTTGTTTAACATCAGGCAGGAAGGTGGGTAAACACTTGGTCATATGTAGTTCATTAAAAAACTTTAGGATACATGAACCACATTAAAAGATGTATGGATGTGAATGAGCTGAAAGAGATAGGTATGCCAGGATTGCGAAAAACAGAGAGCTGTAATATCTCACTTTGGTGTGACATGTGATTTAATAATTTAACACTTAATAAAACTGCTAAGTGATAGAAGAACTCTCTCACTCTCATCTATTAATTTGAAATAATCAAATTACCTTAATGCTTCAATAACATCTTCAGTTCCAGTAGTGTTATTGTCTTCTAAATGTCCAGATACACTATCAGCAGTGTTGTCATTTGATGTGTCATGTTCAGTTGGGGTTTCACTCTTTGTTTCATTGTGGTCCGTGTCCAATATCTTAATACCTGCTATACCTAAAAATATCAAACCCTGATTATGTGGAATACAACAAGGGAATTGGACATCAATAAATAGAAATAGCCTAGTCATACTCTAAATAATTATTTAAGGTAGCACAAAAAATAAAAGAGTGTTTTGTATTCAAATAAGTAGCAATTACCTTTAGCAGGCAAAAGAGGTGTATCTCTTTTGACTCGTCTTCTACGAGAGTGATTATTCCTCCTCATTTGTATCATGTTTTCAAAGTCTATTATGTAAAGAGATCCAGCAAGAAGCAGAGTACATTCAGTTTCACTTGCATTGAACGACCTTTCTAACTCTTCATTGCTTCTTTCATCATATTTCCACCAACCTGTAACATTATTTTAGGTATGGTATAGAATTAAGACATCAAAAGTAACATTTATGTTGCATAGCATGTATCTACCATTTCTTCCTTCATAATACCACTGGTAGCCCTCCACAACATCTTCAGTTGTCCTGTCAGTTGTAAGTTTCTCAAGTAGAATTGGGTGATCCAAATAGTCTGATGGAATATCGGCTCTACACATAGCACATTTTTTACTTTGTATTGCGACACCCTGTTAAAGAATTTAACACGATTAATAAGAATGTTTCCCCACACCATAAAATTTTTTTTACCTAAGTATTTTGTAAGATCATTGTTCACCTTTACACAAAGAAAGCAGAATATGTGTCCACAGGGTAGCTTTGTTGGATGGTGGCATTTTTGTAAACAGACTGCACAATCTTGATCTGTACCTGAAATGTTTTCATAATTCAGACATTGCATTCACCTCTACAGACGTACGTTGTCGACCTAACACTTACATGAATCCATAAATATTATTGTAATTAAACGTTTATCCTTATATTTTCTTAGATTAGATTATTTATAATACGAAATAATGTTAATTTCTATTCAAAAAGAGAGAGTTAATAACTCAGACCAAAGAGACCACTGACTTACAATAACAAACAGTCAGTCAAAATAACATCGTACATAATGACAGACTGAACAGCTGACTATGAGCTTTTAAACCTCAGATTCATGTGTTTATTTCCCTGGGGTGTCTCGCTGTCTTGGACTTTATACGGTGTATAGACCACTTTAGGGTAGAGTTTAATAAATCTACTGGACTTTATGTATTGTTAAGGACATCCGAAGTATAATATTTCCGGCCACAGGACAAACACAACAGTGGTCTGAGTGGGCACATTACTCAGGCATATAAATATTTCTTTAGATAAACTCTATAAATCTGTTACTCTGTAAATTATGACTTCTTAAAGTTTGTGGCTATTTCAATTATCTGTAATACATTCATTACTTTTTTTTTATGAAATAAGCGAAGAGATTAGTGGCACAAGAGCAACGAATGTAACTGCAACATGAACGCACGCACATAAAAAAATAAAGCGATTGTGGCGCTGGTGGCGGCGGTGCGGCGGCTGTTTGACAGGCAAAGCAAGCAAGCGAAATAAACGATAGCGACGAAACGGGCGGCATTTTGTTACAAGTTTCGGCTTAATTGGGCCTTTGGTTAATATATTAGAAGTTCTTTTACCTTACAAACATGCGCAAACGTAAGTCACTCAAGAAAAACGATGAGGATTCTGATGGTTCTGAAGGAGGCGGCGAGCCAGAAGAATTTCAAGATTCTGGGGAAGATTGGACGCCGGAAGCAGACCCGGTAAGCAAAGGCTTGTCTTCTGATTTTGATTCATGTTATTTGTGCAAAATAACTTTCATTACATGTATAAATATAAAAAAAAAAACTCCTTGTAGCGCTCTGCTTTGTTTTCGTAATGATGGTCCAATAAATGTAGGTTATATTTTAACCATTTATAGGAAATAGAGGGCTGCTTGTTTCTTTACGGATTACTGTTTGTATAAAGTAAATTTCCACTGATTTCGGAAGCATTTTGGTATTTATGAAAGTGTATTTTGTTATTCATCAGAATGACGCTACTGGTGGTAGGGGTGGTCGTAAAAGAACCTCGAAAACTTCATTGAACAACTCTAAAAAGAAGAGGAAAGAGGAATCTGAAGAAAGTGAAGGAGAAGGCGAGGAGGATGAAGATGGTGAAGATGAAGAAGAAGATTTGGATGGTGAGGAGGGCTCTGATGATGATAAAGATGGTAACAAATCTGATTCCAGCCAATCTAAGGATGTTCCAAAGCATTTCCATGTAAGTTTGAAATATTGTGACTCATAATAATTATAAAACAGTGTTAAACTAAACAAATGTAGAACAGTTAGTCAACCTTGAGTGAAATGCACAGTGTAAATCCTGATTCACTTTTTTTATCCTTCATAGTTGGTTATCTGTTGGTTTATGTATTTGATTAAGAAAGTACTCCCACTCTATTGTGTACTCTCTTTGCTTAAAAATCAGGACTGCAAGTGTTTCATTACTTAATTTTTTAATTGTGTATTATTATTTCAGTCTGGTAACTTTGTGTTGCTGAAATCAGATGTTAAATGGGCAGGCGATACAGTTATGTCAAAATTGGACGAGCTCAATTTGTGGAAGATTGATGGAAAAGCATTGTTACAGAAGTTTATACCTATGGAGTCCAATGGAAAAGTTCTCCACAAGTGCACCTGTGTTGTAAGTACTTACAGCCACTTGTTGGGTCATATTCCTTTGTATTGACTAAACACAACCATTAATAATTCTACTTATTTTGTTTCAGTATTCAGGATGGAATGTAGACAACAGGGACAATTATTATCCTATAACTGAAATTTTGGACAGAAATCCACGCACAGATACTAAAGAAATTTGTGTAGCTTTAGATCTTAATGATCTAATAAAAGTAAGAGACAAGTAGATTACAAGATTAAGTTTAATTTAAGTGCAAGTTTAATTAAGTGGTTCTTGGCACTCATTCCATATAATTTTGTGTAATGTGATTGAACACTTTTATAAAATCTGGATTCTTGATGTTCAATAAAGATATTTAAAAACAAAATCCAACTATTACTTGTGTTTTCAGTTATGACTACTTAAGTTTTAGGTAATGTTTGTTGAATATAGATTACAATTTGAAATTGACTAAATTGTTGAATGTGTCAGATAAGATTGAAGTGCTTTTCTGTAAGGCTAGAAATCATTTCTAAAACCCCTTGCAGCTAGCTAGAAGAAAGCTTACCACATCCCCACTCATCTAGGACAAGGTTACTCAAACTTATTGCTCCCTATTGGATATGTGCGCGACGGTGGCGACGCTTAGCATTTACAACATTTGTGGAAGCTGTCAAATAATAACAATGTAAAGATTGTAATTTTTCTTTGCAAATATAAATAAAACCAAAGATTAAAATAGTGTTGTTGACAATATTATATAAGTGAAATTTATTCAATAGTATGTAAAATTAATATAATAGTAAAAACCGGGTTTGAAACTATTACACATAATATTAGTTTCCAACCACAAACTGAGATAAAATGCAATAAATTAGTATGAGCCGAGCATGTAAGAACGCAACACGTTAAAATTTAACAATGCAACAACAGTCACCACTTCTTGCTTTGATTTTGTACTGCAATCAACACTTGACAGCTGATCATCCGCATTTGTTTCCGATTTCTGCCGTGTTGTGCGCTGCGGTCGTTATCTCTCTGCCACGACTCGCTTTGCACATATCCAATACCCTTGTATAAGTTTTCAAACTATTGCTTAATTATTAACCTAACATAAAAGTACCTGTAGAAGAAAACACGGTTTTTGATTAGAGTTAACAATGAATACAGTAAGTAAAAGTCAAAAGGGAAAGATATATTTTATGATGTGTGGTCTTGTTCATCGTCGCAAATTGAATTAATTTGAAGAGTAATTTTAGGCAACTTTAACCCTTAATACAACGAGACTAAGATTTTCTCTTGGATTTTAAATTCTAATGACATGAATCTGACTACATGGTTTTGCTAAAAGAATATCAGTATAATAAAATGTTTACCTAAATAATAACCATAGTGTGGAATAAGGGCAGGAAAATTATGACGATGATGACAATAACCCTACATAGCATTCAATGTTGTAGGTATATTTTTTCTAGAAAATTTGTATCCCCCTGCAGTGAAGGTATTCCTTAAGGCTCAAAGTTAGTTTAGTTAGACTAAGTGGGAATATATTTCCCTTTGTTGTATTAAGAGTTAATCTTATTCTGATTCAGCAGTGTGCCTTCTTGTTAATCGCCCATTTTTGACAGCCAACCATTACGTAAATCGTCCCTCAAACCCCCTAGAGACTAAAGGTGAGCCCCACTTTGAGAATCCCTGTTCTAGGACAACCAACTACCAATCCTATGGTCCTAAAAGACAAAAGACCGTGGGATTACGACTGACAGATCAGGGGTCTACGTCTACTACACTCTGGTAATTGCATCGCTCTGGCACTGTAGCTGACGGCTGCAAACAATGTGCATTGCTGATTTCGTTACATTTATTTCACTGTCGTAGAAAAGCAGCTATGCACATCGTTTGCCGCTACTATGCCAGAGCGATACAACTACTTAGGCCACTGGTAATGGTAGTTGCACGGAAAGTATGGGCGACACCAACTCTGCTTCGTCCAATGTTCAGCAACAACCTCCGTGAGGAGCTACCTATAATACAAAAAAGTTACCTATATTCAACAACGTCTCGCATTCACTTACGCCGATTCTGAATATTAGGTACCTAGTTATAGTGCTGTGATTCGGAAGGCCACCTGATTCGGAAGTCGTACATGAGGGAATGTCACCCCGACGGACAGTTCCACGCTAGGGAGTGAAGAGAAGACAATACACTTATTTAGTATGGAGGGCCTATTCTACGAGTTTACCAGCAGAGGGCAACACTCCCCCAGACTGACTTTGGCTCCGTTCTAACGGCTAAGGAGTCTCATCGTTAAGACCAAGGCATCAGCTAATGAAATGGCCGACAATGGCTCACCACCTCCGACCAAACACATTCGATATGAAAAAAGTGAAGGATAATGATGTTTGTTATAATTTGTCTGACCTCTCCACCACCCCTCTTTCTACATCCTCATATAGGACGCAAAACAAGACGGTACCCTGGCCTGCGGACAACAATACAGAGAATTCGTTCTCGAAATCTAAAATCGTTCAATGTTTCGTTCAAACAAGAAGACATCCCTAGACCGGAAGCACGCTGTAGATCAATGCTTTTGTAGTGTTGCAAGTACCAAAAATAAATATAAAACTAAACAAAGCATTGTACACTATTACGCATGCAATAATTGGCGTAATTTACGAAATTATAGACTTTCCTGATTATTAATTTTAATTTAAAGCTCTATAATTTGTTCTCAAGAAGTAAAAACTAAAAATCGCATAGAGCCAGAATAAAACTTTACAAACAAAAAAGTGGCGTCGTTTGTTGTTTGTCATATCAGCTGATTGCGTCATTCGACACAAACGCAGAAAACAAAAAACAAGTCGCAGTTTATTATTTTTCGATTTCTGAAGCTGATTGTTAAATTCTTTGTGTGGTGATAAGTAAAAATGAAGTTCCAATATAAAGAAGAGCATTCTTTCGAGAAGCGAAAGACTGAAGGAGAGAAAATACGAAGGAAGTATCCCGACCGTGTGCCAGTCATTGTTGAGAAGGCACCAAAAGCCAGGTTGGGAGATCTCGACAAAAAGAAGTATTTGGTACCATCGGACCTTACAGTTGGTCAATTCTACTTCTTGATCAGAAAGCGTATTCACCTGCGACCAGAAGACGCTTTATTCTTCTTCGTTAACAATGTTATTCCACCCACATCAGCAACAATGGGATCTCTGTATCAGGAACATCATGATGAAGACTTCTTCCTGTACATCGCATTTTCTGACGAAAACGTTTATGGACATTAATTTCTAGTTTGTATGTATCAACCAATTTCAATATTTCACTAATACAATGAGTAGATTTGTATCTCACATTGGTTCTAGGATTAAGTTTTTAGCTTTTAATTATTATGTTATGGTGATATTTGAATTGTTTTGCAAAATGTCTTCAAAGTGTGTAAAATCTAATTTACTGTGATTACTGATATAATATTGCTTTATTTCATTTCTTGGTTTAGGACTTACTATTACAACACAAAAAAAATAAAAAATATTTAAAGGCCTTGCATGTGTGTTATTTCTAATTCCTCACGGTCAGTAAATTTAGTACCTACAGAATTTATAGAAGACAGGATTATTCTGGTTTGTTCCACTAAATTGTATAGATTGTTCTTCATCTAAAATGATAATATTGGTTTCAGGACATGCTAAAGTAAACAGATTTTTATTCTAAGTGAATAAAAACAAACAGTTTTTTATTTAGATTTTTTGAAGTCAACAGTCCTCACAATCCATGATCTTCAAGTGGTTTTGAGTCACAGTTGGTGATTGATTCCTGAATAGCAAAGAGGTAGGGATAGAACAATACAAGCAATGTAAATTATTATTGTACTGGTTTTTTGTTGTATCTGTGCTGAGATGGTTACTGGCTGGTTGGTGCTCGTAATAAAAGTAAAAATATGCTTTTACATTGATGGATCTGGATACCTGGATTTTTTTTCGATTTGTTTAATTTTTTAATCCCTTTCTGCTTTTGGCCATTAGTGTGAAGTTCATGTAGGTATACCCAACAGAACAGTGAAAGATAAGTAGGTTTTTATGGCAACTACAACTTTAGTGGACATTGTATTCAACTGAACGGCATACCTAGCTTGCATATCGATCTCAACTTACGAGCGAGTGTTTATTGCATGGACAAACATGTTTCATCAACTATTGGCAGTTTAGTTTGTCAGAGTGGGTGTGTCCATCAGGATCTCCTAGGGTAGGATCCTAGTGAACATCTTGGTTCAACAAAATCCCCTTGTCTAAAATAAAAGTAGCTTTTACATTGCCTTGTTTCTATAGCATATACTAGGTTTTCTAGGTGATATTTTCATTGATAAACTCTAATAGGTAAAAAGAAATACTTAGTTGATAGGTGTTTACTACTAGGTGTACCTAATTGTAATGTGTTTACTGTAAAGAATACCTAATGTTATTTTTTTTGTATTCATGGGGGATTATGATGAACTAATAAGTTCCCTAGGATCCCCTTGGGGATTATGGATACAGTGGTAAAGGGTACTTCTTCTTCTTGGAACAAAACTATCTCTCCCTCCCATTGTTGAGTATTTCCGATCTCTTACCCTAGGGTGAAAACTGGAAACGTATGTCCGAAAATTTACCCTAAACTGGGTTAAAAATAGACTTTTGGTTTCATATTCCGAGTTTTCACCCTACGCACAGTCAAGGGCTATCAATGCTATTCACGCTACTGACATAGGTACTTGAACGGGTTGTTAGTATTTTTCAGAAAAGGTTACCTACTATCTAATCAATGTACCTATATATATGTATATGCTTTTAAGTGTGTTGGTAGTCAACTGTAGGTACATTATCGGGGTGATGAATAGGAAGTGAGTATAGATCAAGATTCCTATTTTTTACCTAGCTTAGTGTAAATTCTCGGAAAATTGTTTCCCAGTTTTCACCCTAGGGTAAGATGAGATTAGAAATACCCCCATTGTCTTGTTCACCAAAAAGTACCAAAATTTCCATAAGCAGATGGCAGCAGTTGAATATGGATTGCCTCTGTCTATCCCATGCTGCTTACCGTAGTCCCGTGGTACGCTGATATATACCTAATTTACTTTTGTTCGTCAAGGGTCAACTTAGCAAACCGTCCACTATACTGCCATTTAGGAGTTGAGCATTTGGCCCACTTCATTCCTTTTCTCTATATATTAAACATACTTTTTAGCATACAATTTTCTACTTTGGTATTATATGCTTCCTTCGCAAGAACATGTCCCAATGCTAAGTTGACCCATAGTTAGCCGATACGATAGCTAAGTTGACTATTGGTGAAGTAGTCAAATTTAATGAACCTTATACCTACACAATCGATGTTAGTAATTATTGTCTATATCTGCAGTATAGCGTAACAGTTGTGCCCTACCTGCGTATGGAAAATAATTGACATACGCTATATCGGTCTCCAGATGTGAGGACTTTCTAATCCATGTAAGTACCTATTGTAGCATGTCTATTAAAACATAGGCTCTACAATAAAAATAATACAAACAAATACAATTAAGGAACTTATTTTAATTCACAATATTGGAAAGAACATTTATGTCAATGCATTTCTTTATTGATAGTCTCTAACTAATACTATTTTGTAGCGACATCAAGAAATATCCACTAAACAGAAACGTGGCACTTACATACAGTGGCCCCAGTAACGCTTCGCGATAATATCTATGTTGATTCTAACATTTTATAAAGGTTTATTAAACGGAATATTATCGCAAACCGAAATGCGGCTACGTTTGTTAGGGCACTAGTACCATCTTCCCAGTATATGTTAATTGCCGAGTAACATTTTCTAAGTAACAAAATGTGGCATATTCTTTTCAAAACACATTATAATATTAGTAGTATATAATATGTAAGACTATTTTGTTGATGTAGGTGCACTAACGTTATCCGACGATTAAGCTACAAACTAGGAATATGGTAAACGGCCCGTAGCAATCTATTGCAACTTTTAGTCTCTCAATTTCTTTTGCCATTGTTGGAGTAGTTGGATTTTTAAATCATTATTATAATTATGAACAATTATAAAGTAACTGCAATTATATATGTAGATAAATGTCGATTAGAGTGGAAAAAATTCAATTACAGCACATAGACATTGCTTCTGATACAAGTTTTCAATACTTATAAATTGCTAAACATTTATTTATTGACTGATATAAAACTTAGAGGTACAAATTTCTTCTTTAAATATTTAGTAAAAAAAATGTATTGGATTAGTATCTCATGAAAGGTCGTCGTGGTGGCCTTCCTCGTGAGCGCATGCCGCGGCCTCGCGAACCGCTCTCGCTGTCTGTGAACGCAACAAAACTTATTAGATATAATTCGTATTTGGAGGTCATCCACAAGAACGGAAATAGAATTAAACAGGTAATTAATTACAATTCATACCCTCATCATGTAGCGTTTGTTGTTTTATATGTAATAAATTCGATTAGATTTCAGGATTCAATTGAACAATTATGTTAGCGTAACTTTATTCTAGTCAGTTTTTTTTAATAACAGTACTTAATACTCTATTGACCTAGAAAGTATCTGACAAAGGAACTAGGAGATTTTATTTTTACTAAATAAAAATAAATAAAAAAAGTTCCTCAAAGAACAATAAATGAAAGTACTTCAGTCATATCATTTTTTGTAGGTACAAGATGTGTATACATTAATGGAATTTATGCAGCAATAACCGTAAAACGAAAGCCTTTCGTCTCTTTAGTAGCATCCATTTTTTTTTACGTGGATTCGACTTAGTAAGTCTTTTGGGAAAGCTTACACGAAAGGGATAGTGGGTAGTAATAATATTTACACTAGTGTTTCAACTCACGTCCATGGTAGATGTATTATTAATTTCAATGCTAAACCCAAAACAATTTCTGTACGACACCCACGTGTTTCAAACAACTATACCTCTACAGTCGAAGATTAAGGTCGGACCAACTGAGTGTATATTCACGGGCTGGAACAATGTATCCCGCGTCACGCATGTTATTTTTTCACCTGGTAATTTTTTTACCAGGTACCACGGGCACGGGCAGGTATCAGGGACAAGCCCATCTCTATCAAAGCCCTATCTGCCTCTCGGCGTACGGGCCATTCTCTGGAGACGTGCGCGTAGTAGAGAGCCTCCTGTCAACGAACACGTTTTCTTGTCTCCATATAAATTATCTTTATCCATATATATTTTTTTATGCCAACTCTCCCCCCTTCTGGAGTATGACGACCAGTCGACCACATTACGGAGACTTCGCCTCGGGTCCTCGTCGCGTCTTCAGTCTTTAACAGGCTTCATGTGTTCTTCGTGATGTATGCCAGCGATTAGCAAACTCATGCAAGCGTTCAAAGTCCCTTCGACTGTTTACCGGTCCCTGAAGTATATTAGCTCTGGCTCGATTTACTCCAATTCATTAAGCATCTCATTCGTTGCCTCATTGTATAATCTGCATTCTAGTAGTGCGTGGTCCGTCCCTGTTTTCGATCGCTTCGCCACAAGGGCACTGAGCCG